>JAZHEH010000084.1:0-11354 GCA_036589455.1 Ateles fusciceps | reverse complement strand
ACTGAGTACACAGGGGAGGGCATATATTTTATATAAGAGAGTACAAAGTGAGAGTGAATATGTTCTATAACATAGTAGAATCACGGGTGGTATTTACTTTAAAACAGAGTACCGGAAGACGGTGTATATTTTTTATAACAGAGTACAAAATGTGGTAGTATTTATTTTAAAACTGAGTACACAGGGGAGCGAATATATTTTTTATAAGAGAGTAGAAAGCGAGTTTGATTATTTTCTAAAACAGGGTAGAATCACAGGTTGTATTTACTTTAAAACAGAGTACCGGCAGAGGGAGAATATTTATTATAACAGAGTACAAATTTAGGGTGTACAATTTTTACAACAGTGTAGAAACAGTAGGTGTATTTACTTTAAAACAGAGTACCGGCAGAGGGAGTATATTTTTTAACACAGAGTACAAAAAGGAGTTAGTATTTATTTTAAAACTGAGTACACAGGGAGGGGGATATATTTTATATAAGAGAGTACAATGTGAGGGGTGAATATTTCCTATAACAGAGTAGAATCGTAGGTTGTATTTACTTTAAAACAGAGTACCGTCACAGGGAGTATATTTTTTATGACAGAGTACAAATTTAGGGTGTACAATTTTACAACAGTGTAGAAACAGATGGTGTATTTACTTTAAAACAGAGTATGGGAAGAGGGAGTATATATTTTATCACTGAGTACAAATTTAGGGTGTACAATTTTTATACCAGTGAAGAAAAAGTTGAATTTACTTTAAAAAACGAGTCCCGGTATACGGTGTAATTTTTTAAATAACAGAGTACAAAAGGAGACAGTATTTTATTTTAAAACTGAGCATACAGGGAGGGTGTATATTTTATATAAGAGAGTAAAAATTGATGGTGAATATTTTCTATAACAAATAGAATCACAGGTTGTATTTACTTTAAAACAGAAAACCGGTTGACGGAGTATATTATTTATAACAGAGTACAAAAGGAGGTAGTATTTATTTTAAACTTGAATACACAGGGAGGGTATATGTTTTATATAAGAGAGTACAAAGTGAGGGTGAATATTTTCTATAACAGAGTAGAATCACAGGATGTATTTACTTTAAAACAGATTACAGGCAGATTGAGTATATATTTTATCACAGTGTGTACAAATTTAGGGTGTACAATTTTAACAATAGTGTAGAATAAGAAGGTGTATTTACTTTAAAGCAGAGTACTGCTAGAGGGTGTATATTTTTTATAATAGAGTACAAAGTAAGGGTGTATAATTTTTACAACAGTGTAGAAATAGAAGATTTATTTATTTTAAAACAGAGTACATTTAGAGGATGTCTATTTTTTATAACAGAGTACAAAAGAAGGGAGTATTTATTTTAAAACTGAGTACAATGGGAGGGTTAATATTTTATATAAGAGAGTACAAAGTGCGTGTGAATATTTTATATATCATAGTAGAATCACAGGTTATATTTTCTTTAAAACAGAGTACCGACAGAGGGAGTATATTTTATATCACAGAGTACAAATTTAGGGTGTATAACTTTTGCAACAGTTTAGAAATAGAAGGTGCATTGATTTTAAAACAGAGTACCGGTAGAGGGTGTATATTTTTTATAACAGAGTACAAAATGAGGTAGTATTTTATTTTAAAACTCAGTACTCATGGAGGGTATGTAATTTATAGAAGAGAGTACATAGTGAGGGTGAATATTTTCTATATCAGAGTAGAGTCACAGGTTGTATTTACCTTAAAAGAGAGTACATATAGAGGGCGTATATTTTTTGTAACAGAATACAAATTTAGGGTGTATATTATTTGCAACAGTGTAGAAGTAGAAGGTATGTTAATTTTAAAACACAGTACATTAGGTTGGTGTATACATTTTATAACAGAGTACAAAAGGAGGTAGTATTTATTTTAAAAGTCAGTACACATGGAAGGTATATGTTTTATATAAGCGAGTACAAAGTGAGGGTGAATATTTTCTATAACAGAGTAGAATCACAGGTTGTACTTAGTTTAACACAGATACTGGTAGAGATTGTATATTCTTAATAACAGTGTACAAATGGAGGTAGTATTTATTGTAAAACTGAGTACATATGGAGGGGATGTATTTTATATAAGAGAGTCCAATTTGAGGATGAAATATTTTCTATAAGATACAAGATCACCGTTTGTTTTTACTTTAAAACAGAGTAACGGCAGAGGGAGTATATTTTATATCAAAGAGTACAAATTTAGATTGCACAATTTTTACAACAGTGTAGAAATAGAAGGTGTATTTACTTTAAAACAGAGTACCGGCAGAGGGAGTATATTTTTTATCACAGAGTACAGAAGGATTTAATAATTATTTCAAAACTGAGTACACAAGGACGTTATATATTTTATATAAGAGAGTACAAAGTGATGGTGAATATTTTCTATAACAGAGTAGAATCACAAGATGTATTTCCTTTAAAACAGAGTAGCGGCAGAGGGAGTATATTTTTATCACAGAGTACAGAAGGATTTAGTATTTATTTTAGAACTGAGTACAAAGGGAGGTAATATATTTTACATAAGAGAGTACAAAAGTGATGGTGAATATTTTCTATAACAGAGTAGAATCACGAGATGTATTTACTTTAAAACAGAGTACCGGCAGAGGGAGTATATTTTTTATCACAGAGTACAAAAGGAGTTAGTATTTATCTTAAAACTGAGTACACAGGGAGGGTATATATTTTATATAAGACAGTACAAAGTGAGGGTGAGTATTTTCTAAAACAAACAGAGGAGAATCACAGGTTGTATTATTTTAAAACACAGTACCAGCAGAGGATGTATATTTTTATCACAGAGTACAAAAGGAGGTAGTATTTATTTTAAAACTGAGGACACAGGGAGGGGACATATTTTATATAAGAGTGTACAAAGTGAGGGTGAATATTTTCTATAACAGAATAGAATTACATGTTGTATTTACTGTAAAAAACTATACCACTAGACGGTATATATTTTTTTAACAGAGTACAATTTTAGGGTGTACAATTTTGGCAAGAGTGTAGAAACAGAAGGTGTATTTATTTTAAGGCAGAGTACATTTAGAAGGTGTGTATTATTTATAACAGGGTACAAGATAAGGTTGTATTCATTTTAAAACTCAGTACACAGGGAGGGCATATATTTTATATAAGAGAGTACAAAGTGAGAGTGAATATGTTCTATAATATAGTAAAATCACGGGTGGTATTTACTTTAAAACAGAGTACCGGAAGACGGTGTATATTTTTTATAACAGAGTACAAAATGTGGTAGTATTTATTTCAAAACTGAGTACACAGGGAGGGAATATATTTTTTATAAGAGAGTACAAAGCGAGTTTGATTATTTTCTAAAACAGGGTAGAATCACAGGTTGTATTTACTTTAAAACAGAGTACCGGCAGAGGGAGAATATTTATTATAACAGAGTAAAAATTTAGGGTGTACAATTTTTACAACAGTGTAGAAACAGAAGGTGAATTTACTTTAAAACAGAGTACCGGCAGAGGGAGTATATTTTTTATCACAGAGTACAAAAGGAGTTAGTATTTATTTTAAAACTCAATACACAGGGAGTTGATATATTTTATATAAGAGAGTACAAAGTGAGATTGAATATTTCCTAAAAAGAGTGTAGAATCGTAGGTTGTATTTACTTTAAAACAGAGTACCGTCAGTGGGAGTATATTTTTTATGACAGAGTACAAATTTAGGGTGTACAATTTTACAACAGTGTAGAAACAGATGGTGTATTTACTTTAAAACAGAGTATTGGAAGAGGGAGGATATTTTATATCACAGAGTACAAATTTAGGGTGTACAATTTTTATACAAGTGAAGAAAAAGAAGGTGAATTTACTTTAAAACCGTGTGCCGGTAGACGGTGTATTTTTTTTAAATAACAGAGTACAAAAGGAGGCAGTATTTATTTTAAAACTGAGTATACAGGGAGGGTGTACAATTTATATATGTTAGTAAAAAGTGGTGGTGAATATTTTCTATAACAGAGTTGAATCACAGGTTGTATTTACTTTAAAAGAGAGTTACCAATTGACGGGGTGTATTATTTATAACAGAGTACAAAAGGAGGTAGTATTTATTTTAAACCTGAATACACAGGGAGGGTATATGTTTTATATAAGAGAGTACAAAGTGAGCTTGAATATTTTCTTTAATAGAGTAGAATCACAGGATGTATTTACTTTAAAAGAGAGTACCAGGAGATTGAGTATATATTTTATCACAGAGTGTATAAATTTAATGTGTACAATCTTAACAATAGTGTAGAATAAGAAGGTGTATTTACTTTATAGCAGAGTACTGCTAGAGGGTGTATATTTTTTATAATAGAGTACAAAGTAAGGGTGTATAATATTTAAAACTGTGTAGAAATAGAAGATTTATTTATTTTAAAACAGAGTACATTTAGAATGTGTATATTTTTTATAACAGAGTACAAAAGGAAGCAGTATTTATTTTAAAACTGAGTACACATGGAGGGCATATATTTTATATAAGAGAGTACAAAGTGAGAGTGAATATGTTCTAGAACATAGTAGAATCACGGGTGGTATTTACTTTAAAACAGAGTAACGGAAGACGGTGTATATTGTTAATAACAGAGTACAAAATGTGGTAGTATTTATTTCAAAACTGAATACACAGGGAGGGAATATATTTTTTATAAGAGAGTACAAAGCGAGTTTGATTATTTTCTAAAACAGGGTAGAATCACAGGTTGTATTTACTTTAAAACAGAGTACCGGCAGAGGGAGAATATTTATTATAACAGAGTAAAAATTTAGGGTGTACAATTTTTACAACAGTGTAGAAAGTGAAGGTGTATTTACTTTAAAACTCTACCGTCGAGAGGGAGTATATTTTTTATGACAGAGTACAAATTTAGGGTGTACAATTTTACAACAGTGTAGAAACAGATGGTGTATTTACTTTAAAACAGAGTATCGGAAGAGGGAGTACATTTTTATCACAGTGTACAAATTTAGGGTGTACAATTTTTATACCAGTGAAGAAAAAAGGTGAATTTACTTTAAACCCGAGTCCCGGTAGACGGTGTATTTTTTTAAATAAACACAGTACAAAAGGAGGCAGTATTTCTTTAAAACTGAGTATACAGGGAGGGTGTATATTTTATATAAGAGAGTAAAAATGATGGTGAATATTTTCTATAACATAGTAGAATCACAGGTTGTATTTACTTTAAAACACAGTACTGGTCGACGGGGTATATTATTTATAACAGAGTACAAAAGTAGGTAGTATTTATTTTAAACCTGAATACACAGGGAGGGTATATGTTTTATATAAGAGAGTACAAAGTGAGGGTGAATATTTTCTATAACAGAGTAGAATCACAGCATGTATTTACTTGAAAACAGAGTACCGGCAGATTGAGTATATATTTTATCACAGAGTGTACACATTAGTTTGTACAATTTTAACAATAGTGTAGAATAAGAAGGTGTATTTACTTTAAAGCAGAGTACCGCTGGAGGGTGTATATTTTTATAATAGAGTACAAAGTAAGGGTGTATAATTTTTACAACAGTGTAGAAATAGAAGATTTACTTATTTTAAAACAGAGTACATTTAGAGGGTGTCTATTTTTTATAACAGAGTACAAAAGGAGGCAGTATTTATTTCAAAACTGAGTATACTGGGGAGGGTTACTATTTTATATAAGAGAGTACAAACTGCGTCTGAATATTTTATATATCATAGTAGAATCACAAGCTATATTTTCTTTAAAACAGAGTACCGGCAGAGGGAGTATAATTTATATCACAGAGTACAAATTTAGGGTGTACAATTTTTACAACAGTGTAGAAATAGAAGGTGTATTTACTTTAAAACAGAGTACCGGCAGAGGGAGTATATTTTTTTATCACAGAGTACAAGAAGGATTTAGTATTTATTTTAAAACTGAGTACACAGGGAGGTTATATATATTATATAAGAGAGTACAAAGTGATGGTGAATATTTTCTATAACAGAGTAGAATCACAAGATGTATTTACTTTAAAACACAGTACCGGCAGAGGGAGTATATTTTTATCACAAAGTACCAAAGGAGTTAGTATTTATCTTAAAACTGAGTACACAGGGAGGGTATATATTTTTATATAAGACAGTACAAAGTGAGGGTGAGTATTTTCCAAAACAAACAGAGGAGAACCACAAGTCATGTTATTTAAAACATAGTACCAGCAGAGGAAGTATATATTTTATCACAGAGTACCAAACAGGTAGTATTTATTTTAAAACTGAAGACACAGGGAGGGGATATATTTTATATAAGAGTGTACAAAGTGAGGGGTGAATATTTTCTATAACAGAATAGAATTACATATTGTATTACTTTAAAACACTATACCGCTAAACGGTATATATTTTTTATACAGAGTACAATTTTAGGGTGTACAATTTTTACAACAGTGTAGAAACAGAAGGTGTATTTATTTTAAGGCAGAGTACATGTAGAGGGTGTGTATTATTTATAACAGGGTACAAAATAATGTTGTATTTATTTTAAAACTGAGTACACAGGGAGGGCATATATTTAATATAAGAGAGTACAAAGTGAGAGTGAATATGTTCTATAACATAAGTAGAATCACGGGTGGTATTTACTTTAAAACAGAGTACCGGAAGACGGTGTATATTTTTTATAACATAGTACAAAATGTGGTAGTATTTATTTCAAAACTGAGTACACAGTTAGGGAATATTTTTTATAAGAGAGTACAAAGCGAACTAATTATTTCTAAAACAGGGTAGAGTCACAGGTTGTATTTACTTTAAAACAGAGTACCGGCAGAGGGAGAGTATTTATTACAACAGAGTAAAAATTTAGGTGTACAATTTTTACAACAGTGTAGAAACAGAAGGTGTATTTACTTTAAAACAGAGTACCAGCAGAGGGGAGTATATTTTATCACAAAGTACAAAAGGGGTTAGTATTTATTTTAAAACTGAGTATACAGGGAGGGGATATATTTTATATAAGAGAGTACAATGTGAGGTTGAATATTTCCTGTAACAGAGTAGAACGAGGTTTTATTTACTTTAAAACAGAGTAAAAGCAGAGGAGTATATTTTTTTTATCACAGAGTACAAAAGGAGTTAGTATTTATTTTAAACTGAGTACACAGGGAGGGGATATATTTTATATAAGAGAGTACAAAGTGTGGGTAATATTTTCCTTAACAGAGTAGAGTCGCAGGTTATATTTCCTTTAAAACAGAGTACCGTCGGAGGGAGATATATTTTTATGACAGAGTACAAATTTAGGGTGTACAATTTTACAACAGTGTAGAAACAGATGGGGTATTTACTTTAAAACAGAGTATAGGAAGAGGAGTATATTTTTATCACAGAGTACAAATTTAGGGTGTACAATTTTTATGCCAGTGAAGAAAAAAGAAGGTGAATTTACTTTAAAACCGAGTGCCGGTAGACGGTGTATGTTTTTTAAATAACAGAGTACAAAAGGAGGCAGTATTTATCTTAAAACTGAGTATACAGGGATGATGTATATTTTATATAAGAGAGTAAAAAGTGATGGTAAATATTTTCTATAACAGAGTAAAATCACAGGTTGTATTTTATTTAAAACAAAGTACAGGTTAACGGGTTATATTATTTATAACAGAGAATAAAATGAGGTAATATTTATTTTAAACCTGAGTGCACAGGGAGGGTATATGTTTTATATAAGGGTGTACAAAGTGAGGGTGAATATTTTCTATAACAGAGTAGAATCACAGGATGTATTTACTTTAAAACAGTATACCGGCAGACTAAGTATATATGTTATCACAGAGTATACAAATTTAGGGTGTACAATTTTAATGATAGTGTAGAATGAGAAGGTGTATTTACTTTAAAGTAAAGTACCCAGGAGAGGGGTGTATATATTTTATAATAGTGTACAAAGGAAGGGTGTATAATTTTTACAACAGTGTAGAAATAAAAGATTTATTGATTTTAAAACAGAGTACTATTTAGAGGGTGCATATTTTTATAACAGAGTACAAAAATGAGGCAGTATTTATTCTAAAACTAAGTTACAATGGGAGGCTTAATGTTTTATATAAGAGAGTACTAAGTGCCTATGAATATTTTATATATAATATGTAGAATCACAGGTTACATTTTCTTTAAAACAAAGTACCGGCACAGGGCGTGTATTTTATATCACAGAGTACATATATAGGGTGTACAATTTTTAAACAGTGTGAGAGATCAAAGGTGTATTTACTTTAAAACAGAGTACTGGCAGAGGGGGTATTTTTATCACAGAGTAGAGAAGGATTTAGTATTTATATTAAAACTGAGTACACAGGGAGGTTATATATTTATATAAGAGAGTACAAAGTGATGGTGAATATTTTCTATAACAGAGTAGAATCACAAGAGTCTATTTACTTTAAAACAGAGTACCGGCAGGAGGGAGTATATTTTTATCACAGAGTACAAAAGGACTTAGTATTTATCTAAAACTGAGTACACAGGGAGGGTATATATTTTATATAAGACGGGATAAAGTGTGAGAGTTAGTATTTTGTAAAACAAACAGAGGAGAGTCACAGGTCGTATTTTGTAAAACATAGTGACTTGCAGAAAGGAAGTATTGTTTATCACAGAGTACAAAGGGAGGTGGTGTTTATTTAAAACTTTGGAGCACAGGGGAGGGGAGATATTTTATATAAGGGTGTACAAAGTGAGAGTGAATGTTTTTTATAACCAGATAGAATTACATGTTGAATTTACTTTAAAACACTATACCGCTTGGTTGTATTTTCTAACAGGATTTCAGTGATACAAATTTGACACCGGTGTAGAAGGAGGAGTATTTATTTTTAAGTACATTAGTTGGAATGTATAGTATAACAGACTACAAGATATGGTTGATTATTTTAAAATTTGATGCACCAGGGGGCATATGTTTTTAAAGGGGTACAAAGTGAGAGTGAGTGTGTACTATAACGTAGTAGAATACGGGTGGTATTTACTTTAAAGCACGAGTCCGGAAGGCGGTGTATAATTTTATAACAGAGTAACAAAATGTAGTAATATTTATTTCAAAACTGAGTACACAGTGAGGGAAATATTTTTATACGAAAAACAAAGCGAGTTTGATTATTTTCTAAAACAGGGTATAATTTAGGTTGTATTTACTTTAAACAGAGTACCGGCAGAGGGAGAATATTTATTACAACAGAGTAAAAATTTAGGGTGTACAATTTTTAAGACAGTGTATAAGATAAAAGGTTGATTTACTTTAAAAGAGAGTACCGGCAGAGGGAGTATATTTTTATCACAAAAAAGGAGTTAGTATTTATTTTAGAACTGAGTACACAGGGAGGGGATAGATTCCATATAAGAGAGTAAAAATTGAGGATGAAGATTTCCTATAACAGAGTAGAATCGTAGGTTGTATTTACTTTAAAAGAGAGTACCGTCAGAGGGAGTATATTTTTATGACAGAGTACAAATTTAACTTGTACAATTTTACAACAGTGTAGAAACAGATGGTGTATTTACTTTAAAACAAAATATTGGAAGGGGAGTATAATTTTATCACAGAGTACAAATTAAGGGTATACAATTTTTATACCAGTGAAGAAAAAAGAAGGTGAATTTACTTTAAATCAAATTCCCCGTAGACGGTGTATTTTTTTAACAACACATAATACAAAAGGAGGTAGTATTTAACTTAAACCTGAGGATACAGGGAGGGTGCATATTTTATATAAGAAAATAAAAACTGCTGGTGAATATTTTCTATAACAGAGTAGAATCACAGGTTGTATTTACTTTAAAACAGCCTGGGGGTCTACGGGGTATATTATTCATAACAGAGTACAAAGGAAGTAGCATTTAATTCTCAACCCCAGGACACAGGGAGGGTATATGTTTTATATAAAGAGTACAAAGTGAGGGTGAACTATTTTCTATAATAGAGTAGAATCACAGGATGTACTTACTTTAAAACAAAATACTCCTCTGAATTCAGTATATATTTTATCAGAGAGTGTACAAATTTAGGGTGTACTATTTTAACAATAGTGTAGAATAAGAAGGTGTATTTACTTTAAAGCAGAGTACAGCTAAAGGGTGTGTATTTTTTATAATAGAGTACAAAGTAAGGGTGTATAATTTTTACAACTTTTTAGAAATAGAAGATTTATTTATTTTAAAACAGAGTACATTTAGAGGGTGTGTATTTTTATAACAGAGTATAAAAAGGAGGCAGTATTTATTTTAAAACTGAGTACACTGGGAGGGTTAATATTTTATATAAGAGAGTACAAAGTGCTTGTGAATATTTTATATATCATACTAAAATCACAGGTAATATTTTTTTTAAAACAGAGAATCGGCAGAGGAGATATCTTTATATCACAGAGTACAAATTTAGGGTATACAATTTTTAGAACAGTGAAGAAATAGAAGGTATATTTACTTTAAAACAGAGTACCGGCAGAGGGAGTATATTTTTTATCACAGAGACCCAAAGGGTTTAATATTATTTTAAAACTGGGTACACAGGGAGGTTATATATTTTATATAAGAGAGTACAAAGTGATGGTGAATATTTTCTATAACAGAGGATAATCACAAGATGTATTTACTTTAAACCAAGTACCGGCAGAGGGAGTGTATTTTATCACAGAGTACAAAAAGGAGTTAGTATTTATCTTAAAACTGAGTTGCACATTTGGGGTATATATTTTATATGAGACAAGTACAAAGTGAGGGTCAGTATTTTCTAAAACAAACAGAGGAGAATCACAAGTTGTATTTTTTTGAAACATAGTACCAGCAAGAGGAAGTATATTTTTATCACAGAGTACAAAAGGAGGTAGTATTTATTTTAAAACTAAGGACACAGGGGTTGGAGATATTTTATATAAGAGAGTACAAAGTGACAGTTAATGCTTTTTATAACAGAGTAGAATCACAGGATGTTTTTACTTTAAAACAGAGTACCGGCAGAATGAGTATATTTTTTATCACAGAGTATACAAATTTAGGGTGTAGAATTTTTAACAATAGTGTGGAATAAGAAGGTGTATTTACTTTAAAGCAGAGTACCAGGTAGAGGGTGTATATTTTTTATAATAGAGTACAAAGTAAGGGTGTATAATTTTTACAACAGTGTAATTTTTATAAATAGAGTACAAAGTAAGGGTGTATAATTTCGACAAATATAGAAAATGAAACTATTTAAACAAAGTAGTTGGAGGGTGCTGTTTTTATAACAGAGTAAAAAAAGGAGGCAGTATTTATTTTAAAACTGAGTACACTGGA
>JAZHEH010000838.1:0-39692 GCA_036589455.1 Ateles fusciceps | reverse complement strand
AGCTGAGCCACCAGCACTCCATAAGGAGGTTGAACCATCTGCAACCCAGCAGGAAGCCTCAGGTTATCCTCCGAAGTCCACGGAAGAGATCAGTCCTCCACCACAGCAGGAGATACCAGCTGAGCCATCAGAGCCACCTGGGAAGGTCGAACCATCTCCTGTCCTACAGCAGGCCCCAACTCAGCTTTTAGAACCACCTAAAGAGGTAGGATCCTCTCCAGTCCAGCAAGCAGTCCCTGCTCAGTCTTCAGAGCCCCCTATGGTGATAGAACCTTCTCTGACCCAGCAGATGGCCCCTTCTTTGCCTCCAGAGTACCCTAAGGAGGTGGAACCATCTCTAACTCACCAGGACATTCCAGCTCAGATTCCAGAGCCCCCTCTGGAGACAGAACCTTCTCCACCCCAGCAGGAGGCCACAGTTCGGCTCTAGAGCCCCCTAAGGAGGTAGAACCTTCAAGGCAGCAGATGGTCCCAGCTCAGGTTCCAGAGCCATCTAAGGAGGTTGCAGCTCAACCTCCAGCTCATTATGAGGTGACAGTTCCAACAGCAGGTCAAGATCAAGCTCACCATTCAATATTGCTTAGTGTCACAGTTCAACCTTTAGACCTGGGGCTTACCATCACCCCAGAATCCACAGCAGAAGTTGAACTTTTTCCAACCATGCAGGAGACCCCAACTCAGCCTCCTAAGAAAGTTGTATCCCAACTTCCAGTATATCAAGAGGTAACAGTTCCAACACCAGGTCAAGATCAAGCTCACCATTCAATATTGCTTAGTGTCACAGTTCAACCTTTGGACCTGGGGCTTACCATCACTCCTGAATCCACTACAGAGGTTGAACCTTCCACAGCCCCGATGACTACAGCTTCTCCTCCAAAACACCCTGAGGTGACACTTCCACCTTCAGAGAAGGGTCAGACTCAGCATTCAAACCTGACTCAAGTCATAATTCAGCCTCTGGACCTGGAGTTTACCATCACGACAGAACCTACTACAGAGGTAAAACCGTCTCCAACCATGGAGGAGACCTCAACTCAGCCTCCAGATCTGGGGCTTGCCATAACTCCAGAACCCACTACAGAGACTGGACATTCTACAGTCCTGGAGAAGACTATAGCTCCTCGTCCAGACGAGGTTGAGACTCAGCATCAAACCCTGACTGAAGTCACAGGTCCACCCACTGAACTAGAACCTACGCAGGATTCATTGGTGCAGCCTGAAACTTACACCCAAAATAAGGCTTTAACTGCACCAGGGGAACAGGCCACCGCAAGCGCCAACATATGTGACCTCTGTACCTGCGGAGATGAGACGCTGTCGTGTATCGATCTCAGCCCAAAGCAGAGGCTCCGCCATGTGCCGGTGCCGGAGCCAAGCACCTACAACGGCACCTTCACTATCTTGTAAGTATCACCTTTCCTCCATTGTCCTCTGTGTCCTGCCTGACATGGCAGGCTTTTCCTGGAGGCCTTCCTGGGCCTCTTTATCTCCCCCAAGCCATACTGACAGCTGACTTTCTGCTTTCACCTTTGCTTGTCGATTCTTCCTTCTCCTCATTCTCCTTTACTGTTAGACTCCTTCTCCAGTCTTTTACTTTTACTCTAGTCTTTTACCCTTACTCGTTTTCTTATCCATTTTTATTTAGCCCCATCACATCATTGCTTAACCGCCGCTCTCCTCCCATTTTCACTTCACCCTCTTTACAGCAGCCTGTCCCTCTCCCCCATCTCAGTGATGATACTCTAAGTGATTAAGAGTTGATTCTGGAGCCAGGCTGCCTGGGTTTGAACCCAGGTCTGTCATTTATTAGCTTGGTGACCCAGAGCAAGTTATTCTGCTCTGTGATTCAGTTTCCTCATCTTTAAACTGGGGGATTATGCTGGTTACCATTTCACAGGATTGTTGCGAAATTTAGGTGAGTGAATACATGAAATACGTGCATCGGTGCCTAGCATATGTAGGAGTGTTGGTTGTTAACATGATTACTCAGTCCTTTAGTTTTGTCCAGAACTCATCGTTGTCCCTGGCTTTCTATATGTAGCACTCGTTTTGTGTCCAACCCAGGGCCAAGTATGCTACCGTCTCCAGAACATGTAAACGATAGGAAGGAAGAGAGAGAATAGGCATAAAAAGGGAGGTATATATAATTAAGTACTAAAAGATAATGCAGAACATCCGTGCTAGAATTTCCCAGAATCTGTGATCCTTGAGGTATGGAGGTCAGGGAAAGCTACATGGATAAGCTAAAACTTTACTGGGTTCTTAAAGAGTAGCTATAATTTGTTAAATAGAAAAAAAAGTGGGAGTATAGTCTAGGCAAAGGCATGGCTACAGGTATGGTTGGAATTTAGTAGACCAATCTTGCTGCACAGAATCACATGAGGGAACAATGAAGATGTGATTATGTAAAACCTTGATTATGAGCTACAGGAGTTTGAAAGTTACACAGTGAGATATGGAAAGCCATTGAAAGTTTCCAAGCAAGAGAGATTAAATGATTAAAACAGGAAGATTATTTTATTTTATTTTGTTTTCTGCTTTATGTTCTAGCGTAGACATGCAAAGGATTATTTTAGAATCCATATGTAGAGTGCCCTAGAGGAGAAACCTTAATTTAGGGAGACAAAATAGAAAGGTCTAGCAAAACCTAGGAGTAAAGTGTGAAGGGGCTAAATCAGATCGGTTGTAACAGAAGTGGAAAGAAAAATCCTAGGATGTTTCAGCAGAGGGCACTGGGCCAAAGCTTTGGTGTTACCTGGCATAGGGTTTCTTTCTTCTTATTTGTTGATAATGATAAGCTTTTGCCCATTTTCTGTTGAATTATTTATGATTTTTGTATTGATTTGTAGAAGGAGTTGTTTAGACACATAAGTGCTTTTGGATAAAATACTTACATTCAGAGTAATTAACTGGCATCATCTGTCTAAGAGATTGGACGGATAGGAAGTTAAGCTTCGGGAAACGCCTCATCATTTGTGCCAGTGGCCCCGAATTATTTTTTGATTAATTGTACAAACTGGAAAGCTGATAGCTCTGGAAATTAGAAGGCAGGTGTTATTTTCTGTAACTGAATATCCCTGACAAGGTTGCCATGATTCTTTTACTTATCCTGTTCATTCTTTTCCTACCTATTCAAGGATATAAACTGTGTTTCTTTACAGAAATTTCCAAGGAAACTCTATTTCTTACATTGATGGAAATGTATGGAAAACATACAGTTGGACCGAGAAACTGTGAGTATATTCTCTCCAAATATGACAAAAAAACTAACTGCATTGTAAGATCCTTCTTGTTCCAGAATTTTGAGGTCTGTACTTCTGAGAAAAGGTATTTCCCCTCCATATCCCAAATCAACCTCTGTTGATTGCAATCCTATTTTTAGTTTAGAATTAAATTTTGTGAGCTCTCTTTAAAGTAAGAAGCGATTTAAATTTATTTTTTTATCATACCAGTAATACATGGTTATATTCTCTTTTTTTCCTCTCTCTCCTTTTTTTTTTTTTTTCTCCCAGAGACAGGGTCTTACTTTGTTCCCCAGGCTGGAATGCAGTGGCACAATCACGGCTCACTGCAACCTCCACCTCCCAGGCTCAAGTGATCCCCCACCTCAGCCTCCAAAGTATCTGGGACCACAGGTGCATCCCAGCACACCCACCTCATTTTGTATTTTTTGTAGAGACAGGGTCTCCCTGTGCTGCTTAGGCTGGTCTCGAACTCCTGGGCTCAAGTGATCCTCCCACCTTGGCCTCCCAAAGTGCTGGTGTTACAGGCATGAGCCACCACCCCGAGCCCACGATTTTATTTTTAATGTATAAAAATGAAATAACAGATATAGCAAAAACCCTCCTTTTGCCCTACTCCCTCATCCCTGAGGTAACGCTACCCTGCGTTTAGTATATATTCCTCGAGACTTTTTCCCATTGCCTACATACATATTTACATAAAGCAAAATAGATTTGTTGTGTGGTTTTTAAAATCTTTTTTCTTTACATAAGTGGTAACATCTTGTAACTTGATTCTTTCACTTCATGATATGCCTTAGATTTCTTTCCTTCCCAGTACTTAGAGGGTTACCCCATTCATTTAAACTCCTGCATAATCCATAGTATGGATGCATCATAGTTTATTTAATAATTGCCCCATTGATGAATGTTTAGATTATGTTTAGTTTTCTTGTTATGTGCATTCTTGCAATGAAATCCCTGTACATGCTTCTTTGTGAACATGGGAAATTATTCCTGTAGAATAAATATCTAGAAATGGAATTGTTGGGGTATGGGGTATTTATGACTATGTAGACATAAAATTGTAATTGCCCTCAAAAATGTCGTGCCAGCTTACTCTGTTGTCAATAGAATATGACAGCATTCATTTCCCCACACTTTTTCACCACCGGGTATTCTCCCAACTTTTTGTTGATGTTATGGGTGAATAAAAGGGATTCCATCTAAATTTGAATTTTTCTGATTACTCATGAATTTAATTAAATACCTTTATATGTTTATTGAACATTCGTGTTTCTTCTCTGAGTTTTCTGTCCTTTGTTCATTTTCCTGTTGAATTGTTTTATCATTTTCTTACTGATTTATAGAAGGAATTAGTTTAGACACATAAATGATTTTGGAAAAAATGCTTACATTAGAAATAACTGGCATTTTTCACAAGAGTTTGTGTGTCACATCATTAGTTCAACTTACATTGAACTAATGTAATTATATTATATAGACAAGTCATAGGTGAGTTCTAAATTAAAAATAAAACACATGCTGGGTGCAGTGGCTCACGACTGTAATCCCAGCACCTTAGGTGGCCGAGGTGGGTGGATCCTCTGAGGTCAGGAGTTTGTGACCAGCCTGGCCAATATGGCGAAACCTCATCTCTACTAAAGATACAAGAATTAGCCAGGCATGGTGGTGGGTGCCTGTAATCCCAGATACTTGGGAAGCTGAGGCAGGAGAATCACTTGAACCTGGGAGGTGGAGGTTGCAGTGAGCCGAGATCGCGCCACTGCACTCCAGCCTGGGCAACAGAGTAAGACTCTGTCTCAAAAACAAAACAAAACAAAAAAAAAGACAATCATAATAATCTAAGAAGAGGAATTATGGTGACTTTAAACTAGTTTCCCCCACCCTTGTCTGATACCTTATTGATAGGAAAAAAAAAATACTAGAACCAGACAATTCTGTTTTCTAGCTCTAGAGGAGAGGGGAGATTCTCTGGGGGTTGTGTTCCAGATGGAGTCTTCTGAGAGTAAGGAAGGTGTGGGAGATGGCTAGTAAGGGAGTGTACACCCTTTCTCCAGGGTTCCAGGACCCTGCCCACTTTCAGACAATTGTTCCTGCCTGAGGAAGACACTCTTTGCTGCCTGGCCCAAGGAAGAAGGATAAGGGGTTGATGTACCTCTGGCTTCTCCTACTGCCCTGTCCCAACCAATAACCGAGTATTTCTGATAAAGGAGCATTTGTAGAACTGCTTCCACATTTTGAGCTAAGGTTGTGGATTTTAAAATTATTTCTGTTCTATAATTTTTAGGGATTTGGTAGCGGTTGGATGGGTAGAGACCTGACATTTTCTCATCTGCCACTTGAAATAGCACAACTTTTTAGGAAAGCCATTTTGTACCCTTATTATTACATCCTAGAGAAACTCAGGCAAAAATGTTATCAGGATACAAGTATAAGAATGTTCAAAGCAGCATTGTTTGTAATAAGTAAAAATTAGAAAAATCTCAGCATCCATCCACAGTAGATGAATCAGTACATTGCCGTATAATCATTCAGTGGAATATTCTACAGGAGCATTATTAATTAGAAACCTAATGCAAGCCACATACAAAATTTTAACTTTTCTGGTAGTCACTTAAAAAATAAAACTAAAAAGAAACAGGTGAAACATGTTAATATATTTTACTTCACCCATGTATCCAAAATATTATCATTTCAACATGTTATCGTTATGTATGCTATTAATGAGATAGTCTGTTTTCATACTAAGTCTTCAAAATATCCAAAGTGGTATCATTTCTACATGTAATTAGTATAAAAATTAATTGTGGAGTTTACATTCTTTTTTCCATACTAACTTTTTTTAACCAAAGTCCAAATTTGGTTGCTAAATTTTTATCAAAAAAAACTTAATCTGTTCTGCTGAGAAATCTAGGGAGAAAGTTAATAATAATAATACTTAATCTGGCTGGATGTTAGGTAGCTAATCCTGTAATCCCAGCACTTTGGGAGGCTGAGGCAGGTGGATCACCTGAGGTCAGGAGTTTGAGGCCAGCCTGGCCAATATGGCAAAACCTCATTTCTACTAAAAATACAAAAATTAACTGGGCGTGATGGCGGGCACCTGTAATCCCAGCTACTCGGGAGGTTGAGGTATAAGAATTGCTTGAACCCAGGAGGTGGAGGTTGCAGTGAGCCAAGATCGCACCATTGGACTCCAGCCTGGCTGATGAACGAAACTCCATCTCAAAAACAAAAAGAAAAACAAAAAAACACACCTTAATCTAGATTTAGATTTCATAAAATCTGCAGTTGAAAAAGTAGTATCATATACCCAAATTGTTGCAAACATACATTTTCTAACAACTGCATTGAGTGTCAGCTTTGAAATTTAAAAATAATTAAAATGAATGAAATTAAAGATTCAGTTTCTCAGTCGCATTAGCCACTATCACTAGCCAAATGTAGCTAGTGACTACCTTATTGGAAGCACAACACAGGTCTTGAACCAGCCTCAGCAACATACATCTTAAATGTACAAACAGATTGTTGAGTGAAAGAAGTGATGCAGAAAATAACATGTATAATATGACTTCATTTATAGAATGTTCAAGAGGCAAAACTATACTATGTTGTTTATGACTGACACATAATAGGTAAAACTACATTTCATTTCATTTTATTTTATTTATTTTTGAGACGGGGTCTGCAGTGGTGCAAACACGGCTCACTGCAGCCTGGACCTCCCATGCTCAAGTGATCCTCCCATCTGAACCTCTCTAGTAGCTGGGACTACAGGTGATGCCAACATGCCCAACTAATTTTTAAATTTTTCTAGAGAGGAGGTTCTGCTGTGTTACTCAGACTTGTCTCAAACTCCTGAGCTCAAGCAATTCTCCCATCTTGGCCTCCCAAAGTGCTGGAATTACAAGTGTGAGCCACCAGGCCCAGCCAGAACTACATTTTATTTCTTATTTATTTATTTTTTGAGACAGAATTTCATTCTTGTCACCCAGGCTGGAGTGCTATGGTGCGATCTCAGCTCACTCCAACCTCCACCTCCCAGGTTTAAGCAATTCTCCTGCCTCAGCTCCTGGGTGGCTGGAATTACAGGTGCCCGCCACCACACCCAGCTAATTTTTGTATTTTTAGTAGAGACAGGGTTTCACCATGTTGGCCAGGCTGGTCTCGAACTCCTGACCTCAGGTAATTCACCCACCTTGACTTCCCAAAGTGCTGGAATGATAGGCGTGAGCCACCATGCTAGCCCGGAACTACATTTTAAAAGCAAGAAAATTATTACAAAAGTCAGGATAGCGGTTACCTATAAGGATTAGAGAGAGGTTTATGATTGGAAAGGGGCACACTGAGGGCTTCTGGGGTGCTAGCGGTGATCTTTTCTAACGATGTTACATGGGTATCTGCTTTATAATTATTAAACTGAATATTTGGCCAGCTGAGGTGGCTCACATCTGCAATTGCAACACTTTGGGAGGCTGAGACAGGAGGACCTCTTGAGCCAGGAGTTTGAGACTAGTCTGGGCAACAGAGTGAGACCCTGTCTCAGAAATTAAATTAAATATAAACAACATTTATATTATGTGCACTTTATGCATATTGTAGTTCTCAAATTTTTTTAATGGGGAAAAATGTTGAATGGCTTCACTTGCAGCCCTGACATAGTTCCATGTGGGGCTTTCATAATAAGGTTTGGGAAAAGAGAGGAGGAAATGGAGGTTCTGCTGATCTTGGTGCCACCCAGAGTTGGATTCTAACAGGGACTTTGTGATTTAGAGAGGGAGGCGTTGAATATACAATTTGGTGGGAAGAGTGGGTAGGGTGTGCTTGTGTGTGTGTGTGCGTGCATGTGTGTGTGGTGATGGTGGTGGTGGAGAGATGGACACAAAAATGAAAATGTAAGAAAAGGTTTTAATGAAAGTAGAGCAGATACCATCTTGAAATTACCATTACCCAGCTTTCCTCCACATATGGGAGATAGTCCTGTGTAGCAAATAGTTGTAGTTTGCATTTTAATCTAGAAATAACTTTTTCATTTTCCAGAATTCTCAGTGAAAATAATTTGACTGAGTTACATAAGAATTCATTTGAAGGCCTGCTATCCCTCCAGTATTTGTAAGTTTGTTAGTTAATCCTGTTTATGAGTTTTTATTCATGTTATCTGTAAAATGAATAAGGAGTTCAAATTAGATAATCTCTAAGATTTCTTCCAGGAATAAAATTCTTTAATTCTGTAAGTTTATATAGGGTCTTAGCCCATCTCTAGCATTAGTTACTTCCTATGCATTTTCAATTTTTAAATTATATAGACAAAATACAGACAGAAAAAAATTCACATGGTGAATCTGAGCAGTGATTGACACTCATATGAACCTTGTTTTATAACTGTTCACATACCATCTTCTTATATTCAGTCTACAACCAAGAGATCAAATCTAATCTAGGGTCTATTTTTAAATAGCCCATTAAGTTAATGGTTTTTGCATTTTTTTTTTTTTTTTTTTTTTTTTTTTTGAGACGGAGTCCCGCACTGTCGCCCAGGCTGTAGTGCAGTGGCTCGATCTCAGCTCACTGCAATCTCCGCCTCCTGGGTTCAAGCAATTCTCCTGCCTCAGCCTCCCGAGTAGCTGGGACTACAGGTATGCACTGCCACGCCCAGCTAATTTTTTTGCATTTTTAGTAGAGTCCGGGTTTCACCATGTTGGCCCAGATGGTCTTGATCTCCTGACCTCATGATGATCGCCCGCCTCAGCCTCCCAAAGTGCTGGGATTACAGGCATAAGCCACTGAACCCGGCCGGTTTTTGCATTTTTAAAGGACTGTGAAAGAAACAGAAAAGAAACAAAGAGAAATATGCAACAGAGATCATATGTGGCCCACAGAGCCTAAAATATTTACTACCTGACCTTTCCAAAAAAAGATTTGAGAAAGTTGGTTTAGCAGAATGAAAGGAATTAAAGTTAACTTCACATTGTTGCCTGAAAGAGAAGAAAATATAGACCACCTACATTCATTTGAACATCATCAATCCAGAATTTTTTGGTAATTTAATCTGAATTAAATTAACATTTAAATACTAAAAAATCAGCTGAATTATATAAATAATATTATCCAGAATATTAAGCTACCAAGAGAATAGACTGGTATTAAGAATTTCATTTTAGGAATTGTTATATTAAAAGAGATGTTTAAAATGATGGATAAGTGGTATAGCTACAAATGTTTACACTAAGTGAGTGTATCAGAAATGCCCCTAAGTCTTCAATAATTACAAAATAACTATCTCCTCAACCCTGTTACCAAAGAAGTGATACCTGCATAGTATTTCTGTCTGTTTAGAGATAAGAAGATACTATGTTCATTGCTATGAAAGCTTGATTCTTATCCTCTGTCCATGGTCCAGAGGTGTGTATGTCATTAATCCTTAAGCTCATTAGTGATGCTCTTTTGCAAACAGATTCTTTCAAATGCAGAAGGTTTAAGGAAAGTGGGTCTAAAGACCCTCAAGTGGATGCCAAAGTGCTACAGAGGCCACGAAGTAATAAAACCACATTTCCTTTAAAGTAGTCATTTTCCTTCTATGCACTACTCACTCCCCCAGCTATCCATGTATTTTGCAAATATTTGAGTTTGCTTTATTTCCATGTGTCAGTTTTAAACATGGTGGGCAATGCAGATGAGCAAGACCTAGTCCGTGCTTTCAAGGAGTTTATGCTCAGAAGAAACGGGTTGTAAAATAACTACATTAAAAAAGAAGAAATTAATGTGGGCACTAGGAGGGATAAATTGTTTCTGGAGCATAGAAGAGGGGGAAAATGACTTCAATTTGGCCCCAGGAAGGTGTCACTAGAACAGTGCCATTTGAATAGGACTTTGAAGGGCCATTGTGTAACATTGGACAGACATCTTGGGGAAAATATTCTAAACTTGCAAAAGGAAAATGAGAGAAGACCAAAACACAGGAAAGTATTTGAGGAATGCCATGAGTACCTGTAGAGTACAAGGAGGGAGAGTAGGAAATTGGAGCCAGATCTTCTAGGGCTTTCAGTGCCAAGCTCAGGGGCCATTATATGGAACCGTGTTATCACAGCAGTGCTGTAAGATAGATCTGCCTCACAATCACCGGGAGGGCACATTAGAACTCAGTTCTGGACTCCACCCTCATAGTTACTGATTCAGTTCGTCTGGGGTGGGACCAAGAATTTGCATCTTCAATAATTTCCCAGGAGATGCTGGTCTTTGCAAGCCACTTCTGGAGAGTTTATATGATGACTGTGTATAGGGTAGTTTAGGAAGGGAGAGACCAGAGATGGAGACATCAGCCAGACAACATTACACCATCCAGGTAAAGAGGGAGGGACAAGCTGACAAGTGGAATCAATAAAAATAAGAGAGCCAACTGTGGTCAAGAATGGGTGTTGACTATACCGGTTTTTATTTGAAAAATGAAAATCCAGTTCCATGTTGTTTTTGTTGCCCCATCACTATATAACTGAAGAAATTGCTTTCATGAAATACTAAAGCAATATAAAGCCAAAAATGAATTTCTATTAATATGATAGAAATTCTGTTAATATGATTTGAATTAGTTCAAAGTTCTGTGTTAAAGGGTTAACTTCCTTCCAGATGATGTGAAAGGATGTCTTTTATTTCTTCTGATATTGAACTGGCTTAGGAAAACAGACCTAAACTAGGAAGGTATATAAATGTGAGACTATTCCTTTTAATATTGGAAAGTGTATGTAGAGATAAAAACTTTGAGCTCATAATCCAGGATTTGATGAGACTATAAAAGGGCATCTAATCAAGTCTACTGCTCTCAGGAATAATTAATCCCAAAGTCTATCAAGATCTATACTTGTATATTTTATTTATTAAAACCATGAAGGTGAGACTAGGAGAGGTACAGGCAGGGTTAGGAGCTCTGGAAAGTGTAAATACATGTCCAAACGTTTAGAGCTTAGATGAAAACTGTGTATTCAATACTATTCTAAACTCCTGCTATTTATTCATACTAATTTAACATCTAATAACTAATCAAGGCAATATTTTCCTTTTCCTTTTCCTAGAGATTTATCCTGCAATAAAATACAGTCTATTGAAAGACATACATTTGAATCACTACCATTTTTACAGTTCATGTAAGTTATAAATATAACCTGATTGCTTTTGGAATTTTTATAAAACTTAATTATAAACCTCTTTGTTATTCATTTTGAAATACGATTAAAATTTTACCAGTAGAAAGTTAACTAAAATTATATAGCAAATCCTTTTTGTCTCTAGCAAAGATTAGTGTGAACATTATTACACAGATCATAGTGAATCATCAGAGAGCACTGGTTCTCAACTGGTGTGATTTTATACTCAGGTGACATTTGGCAATGTCCGGAGACAGTTTTGGTTGACAAAACTGTGGATGTGCTCCTGGCATCTGGTGGGCAGAGGCCAGAGATGCTGCTAAACATCCTCCAGGGTACAAGACAAACCCCCACAGCAAAGAGTTTTGTTTTGTTTTTTTTTGAGACAGAGTCTCGCTTTGTCGCCCAGGCTGGAGTGCAGTGACGCACTCTCAGCTCACCGCAGCCTCTACCTCCCGGGTTCAAGCGATTCTCCTGCCTCAGCCTACCAAGTAGCTGGGATTACAGGTGTCCACCACCATGCCCAGCTAATTTTTTGTATGTTTAAGTAGAGATGGGGTTTCACCATGTTGGTCAAGCTGGTCTCAAACTCCTGACCTCATGATCCACCCGCCTCTGCCTCCCAAAGTGCTGGGATTAAGGCTTGAGCCACCGAGCCTGGTGGCAAAGAGTTATATAGACCAAAATGTCGATGGCACTGAAGTTGTGAAATCCCATTCTAGAGAAATAAAGATCACTTAACACAAGTATTTACTGAGCATTCACTGTTTTGTATCTAATGCACCACATGTGCAATGTTAAAGTACAAATCATAAGCCAGTATTGTCCACAGTGAGATTTCTTTAGTGCACAGAGAAAGGATTGAGGTTATGTTCCATCCTATAAAAATTAGAATCATGGCAAATGGTACATGTTCTGAAATAATTTTTTTTCCTTTGGCTTGTGTCTTTTTTTGTAGAAATCTTAGTTACAATTTACTCACAGAACTGAGCTTTGGAACATTTCAGGCCTGGCATGGAATGCAGTTTTTACACAATTTGTAAGTGAAATAGAAGATGAATACGTATAAACAACTATTTACATGTGAAAACCTCATACAATTATTGGTTAGCTGGGTATAAGCCCATTATGAACTCTGAAAAGTATGTCTTAAGATCCATTCATTTTTCTCAAGTGAGGAAACTAAGGTACAAAGGCCAAGAGACTTACATAGCTTATATATGACCTGCTCTGCTTTTCCTAGTTCTGACGTTTGGCATGGGCAAGAAAAGGCATCAAACAAATGACCCTCAAATTAGCCTTGTTGACTGGCGTGGTGGCTCAGGCCTGTAATCCCTGCATTTTGGGAGGCAGAGGCAGGCAGATCACCTGAGGTCAGGAGTTGAAGACCAGCCTGGCCAACATAGTGAAACCCCATCCCTACTAAAAATACAAAAAAATCAGCTGGGCATGGCGGTACAGCTTTTTGCTCCCTGGAGGACTTTGTGTTAAGCTTCCTTCCTTGTAGCTAAATGTTGCAGACATTTAGGCAGTTAGAAAATGTGCATATGAGCAGGAATCAAAGTTAAATCCAAAGTGTAGGGCCAGGTATGGTGGCTCACACCTGTAATCCCAGCCCTTTGGGAGGCCAAGGCGGCTGGATCACCTGAGGTCACAGGAGTTGGAGACCAGCCTGGCCAACATGGCAAAACCTGTCTCTACTAAAAAGACAAAAATTAGCAGGGTGTAGTGGCACATGCCTGTGATCCCAGCTACTCGGGAGGCTGAGGCACGAGAATGGCTTGAACCCAGGAGTCGGAAGTTGCAGTGAGCCGAGATTGTGCCACTGTCCTCCAACCTCCACCAGGCTGGTCTTGAACTCCTGTGACCTCAGGTGATCCACCCACCTCAGCCTCCCAAAGTGTTGGGATTACAGGTGTGAGCCACCACACCCGGCCAAGATGGTGTTTATGTTAAGTTATGGTGCAAAAAACAATTTGTAAAGAAAATACATCACCATAGCTTAATTCCATATACTTTCCTGACTACTCTTTGACCATAAATACACATTTTATTCCCTTGCAGCTCAAAAATTCTGTGATTTTTCTGTATAACGTAACCAGCAAATAAGAGTGGGTATGTTCAATGGCCTGAAGGGGGCTTTAGACTCAAGGTGAAGATTCTCCTTTACATCTGACTTTAGAAAGGACTTTCCACCTCTCTTGTGGTTCAGAAATCTAGTTTCACACAGTTCATTTTGAGGTAGAGGGGAGGTGTTAGGAAGTGTCTGGACTAGAGCAACAGTTTCTGCAGATGCTCCTCTCTGTCCTCATTAATTTGCTGATGCCTAACTTAGGAAAAAGACACTGAGGGTCTGTTTTTCTTTTGCCCTCACATCAGAGAACAGGCTCATTAGGTCCCTCCACCAAGAGGTGTAGGTAGCATTAATAAAATGTCTTAAACTCACCACTGTTACTAAGCACTTTATAACACTGGGAGTCCCTCATAAGAATCTGGTGGCCGGGAGCAGTGGCTCATGCCTGTAATCCCAGCACTTTGGTAGGCTGAGGTGGGTGGATCACCTGAGGTCAGGAGTTCAAGACCAGCCTGACCAACATGGTGAAAAACCATCTCTACTAAAAGTACAAAAATTAGCTGGGTGTGGTGGCAGGTGCCTGTAATCCCAGCTACTCAGGAGGCTGAGGCAGGAGAATCACTTGAACCCAGGAGGCAGAGGTTGCATTGAGCCAAGATCATGCCATTGCACTCCAGCCTGGCCAACAGAGTTCGACTTGGTCTCAAAAAAATAATAATCTGGCCAGCTTCACTACAGTTATGTAGGCAACAGCGAGAAAACACTGGAATCACAGCTGATAAAAATGAATGAATTCACTCAAAAACATTCACTCAGTGCCATGTCCATTTGTGCCAGGTACTGTACTGAGTGCTGGGGGCACAAAATCCATCTCAAAGACACACCAAGATGGGGATTTTCATACCTCAGGGAGGAAGCAGATGCTGATGGGAAAACATAGGAGAGCTGTGTGGGCATCTGTACAGCAGGGTGACAAGGGGAAGACAAAGTAGGAATGGGTGGTGGGTTAAGGAAGACTCTAGGAGATACCACCTTGCTTATCTCGAGTTTCTGTGTTCATCTTAAACAACAGAAAAAGGCATTTGCTTCGTGGTGATGAGAAAAATCAGAGCTAGCTGATATTGGAGATTAGTACTCATTTCATATAAACAGAATAGAGCTGTACCCTTCAAACTAAGTCACAGTTACTTTCAAAGATTACACAACAGTCTCAACACAGCAAGTGTATGTTGGGGGCTGGGCTCCTTTGTTTGGAGTCAGATTTTTCTAGTAAACAAAGCTACGTTGCAGAGTCATATTTGGCATATGTGACATATAGCCCCATTGCATGTTGTCCCAAAGGCAAATTGCCAAGTAATTTTATGACCAATATGGCACCATTCTGTGGTGTTTATAAGTTAAGAACGTATTTTCCTGCATTACATAAGTTTAAAAAAAAAGAGGCCCCAGCTGTGGTGGATTGATGGTGAATTGAAAAGAGCCTAAGCTTCATGGCTTCTCACTTGCACAGGCCCCTTCCAAGCTTCTGGGAGGGCCCCTGGAAAATTTTGTATTCATGATTTTTTATGTTTTCACTAGATAAGGTTCAGAGCCCACGAAATTCTAATCGCCCCTGGGTTCCAAAAGTTACAACCCAGTAAATTTCTTGAATGAAGCGTCTATGTTATTGACAAATGCTACTGGCCAAGTTAGTGTGGTAGGGTCTGTCTATTTTGAATCTGGAATCCATCTCAAAGGCATACCAAGAGCTTATTAGTGGGCTTAACTGGGTTCTGCTGGCCGAAGTGTAGTAAAGTGTTATATTGGGGAAAGGAGGGCATTTATTTGCAAGGCATCCAAGCAAGAAGGACCAGGCAGCTATCAAAGTCCCCCTCTGAATGGTAGCAGTAATCATATCTCTTACAGATGACATCATGAATGAAATGGTTTATGGAAAACCAGCAATGGTTGATCATCCTAAATCTTAAGTATGTTTATATTTTTTCTCTGACTTTAAAGTGCTTCTCCTTCATTTCCATACAGAGGTCTAGTCTATGATTTATCTTTAAAAATTCTTTGTCATTTCATTGGTTCTAACAATACAAACTCCATAATTTTAGAAACTGGATGACTTTGCAATGTAGAAAGGCTATACTTTATTCAGATAGAGCACACTCTATTCAGATAGAGCACACTCACATGCTGGCTTGTCTGTGGCACATCAATATCATGCCAAGAATGTAAGCACTAAGAGAGAATAAGAGGAAAATCCAGGCTTTATCCCACTGATAGAATATTAGTGATGTAGGTGTGGCCACACTGTATGGCAAATTGAGCTTCAGTCACCAACATGCCTTGTTGTTCCCCGCAGTCTGCTACATCAGCCTCCTTTACATAGCGGTAGATGCACAAAAGTTTGCACAGTTGAGGGTATTGTCATCACGTTTTGGTATGTACTCGAACAGAGAGGCATAAACATAAAGATGAAAAGAACAACTCGGGTCTGTCCTTTGGGGTGATTTAGGGTGGCTGTTGAAATTTGTTGGTTAAAGTCTTGAGATTGTCACACCTGGCAGGTCTTATAGCTGCAGCTTATTCTTCTCCCCTGTGTAACAAGCTGTCTTTTTGCAGAAGGTTAGCATTTCTTTGTCTGCCCCATAGCATTTTTTCAACACTTACATTGATTAGGTGTTGTTTATGTTCTAACACCTAAGTGCTTATACAAGTGAGATAACTTGTCCAAAGTTCTTAGAATAGTGCTTGGCATATGGTAAATGCTCAATACATGTTACCTCCTATGAGAGCTCATTTTCATTTTTCCAACAACTCTGTGATGTGGATATTATTATCACTTCTATTTTGCAGATAAGGAAGTTGAAATTCAGAGATGCTAGGTAATTTACTTAGGTTCACATGGCTATTAAGTGGCAGAACCACTTAACAAGCTTTGCAAGTAATTTTCTATGCAGCTCTTCGTTCCCCTGTATAGGAGCTGAATGATACAGTTTGGCTTTGTGTGCATCGTGTCCTACTTTCTAACTTAACAGGACCTTTAAAGCAGTGACCTCCGTTTCCCTTTGAGAATCCCATGTTTCTGGAGCTCCTGACTGTACCACTTCTGGACATCCCCCAGGGTTTATGCTCACTGGCCGGTGCTGGTGTGACATCATGATGGCTGAGCACCATTATGTGCTGTGTCCAGCCCACTGCTAGGTGCTATACTCATTTATTCCTCAAACTGCCTTGGGCTTAAATGCTACCCAGAAAGGTTCATGTTCATTACTCAAGTCACTCACGGGAGAGTAACAGAGCCAGAATTCAAACCCAGGTCTGCCTGATTCTCGATGATTTTCATTGCCAGGGAGTCTTCTTCAAGATTATTCTCAAGAGTTTAAGATACAGGCTCATGGCCATGCATGATGGCTCATCCCTGTAATCCCAATAGTTTGGGAGGCTGAGGTGGGCAGATCACTCAAGCTCAGGAGTTCAAGACCAGCCTGGCCAACATGGTGAAACCCCGTCTCTACTAAAAATACAAAAATTAGTCAGGTGTGGTGACAGACACCCATAATCCCAGCTACTCTGAAGGCTGAGGCAGGAGAATCACTTGAACCCGGGAGGTGGAGATTGCAGTGAGCCAAGATCATGCCACTGCACTCCAGCCTGGGCAACAGAGTGAGACTCCATCTCAAAAAAAAAAAAAAAAAAAAAAAGGCTCACCTTTTCAGATTCTCTAGACTTTGCCCCTAAAAAGGGTTTACGTGGTACAGTCAGAGGTCTTGTATTGAGGAGCTTGGTATGGAGAGATGTGTTTTCATGGCTCATGGACCTATGTAGATGAATAAAGGAAAGGGGTTACTTTCTCCTCAAGTACATCACACATATTGGATGAGGGTCTAGGTCATCTTCTTATTTCTTTGACTACCTTCCTCCATGAACCAGTTTTCCCCTGACTGCCTTGGGATTCTAGCATAGATCATTTTGGAGTTTGTCATTTAAATTTATTTTCACGGCCTGCTTTGGACATTTTTTAGCTAAAGCTGCTAGGATTTCAGTACATCTAGGACAGTGATGACATGCTCCAGCCCATTCATCTCTGTCTCCTCAGTTAATAGAAAGGAAACATAACCCATTTGTCCAGACCTGTATAGAAGAATTTGGAGGAAAAAAAAAACAGGCAAGAAATGTTCCCTTCTTTTGTGAGCTACCTTTATTCTGTTCCATTGTTCTGCAGCAAAAGGCTGGTACAAAAATATTTGAGTTTTCCTCTTCTAATAAGGCATATTTTAAAAAATTACTTAGAGCAATACTTCTTAAACTTTGACTTTGAGACAGTTTTTGAGGCTAAAGCTTGCCACATTTTATTCCCGTAAAGGTATCAAAAAGGCAATGGACTGGGAGTCAGTGCACCTTAGTTTAATGTATAAAATGAAGGACTTAACCAGAAATGGAAATGGTCATCTACTGTGCATATAAAAACACTTGAGGCTGGGTTCGGTAGCTCACGCCTGTAATCCCACCACTTTAGGAGGCCAGGATGGGTGGATCGATTGAGTTCCAGGAGTTCAAGATCAGCCTGGGTAACAAAGTGAGACCCCGATCTCTACAGACAAACTTTTAAAAAGTAGAAACATAAATATAAATAAATAAAAACATTCATGTCATTTGGTTTGTGGAAAAGAGTTGCTATAGAGTCCTCAAAGTTGAGCTGTTGAGTCAGTTCCCACTGAGTCTCTCCATGGTCCAGGCACAACCTTAGTCAAGAAAAGAATGCCCTAAAACAGGAGGAATATAGGATAATATTGAGCGACCCTATATTTTGATT
Source organism: Ateles fusciceps (assembly GCA_036589455.1). Lineage (NCBI taxonomy): Eukaryota > Metazoa > Chordata > Mammalia > Primates > Atelidae > Ateles > Ateles fusciceps. The sequence goes on along the minus strand of JAZHEH010000838.1, from coordinate 21,431 downwards.
TTATTGGGGGACAAATACAAAGATCCTAATGTCAGATGGAAAAGAGCTTCCTAGTTCAGAGATAACGCTGAGCTCAAGGCTGTGGATGAGCTGTCAAGAGGGGAAGGAAGGTTGGAGAGTGAGATAATTTTAGAGGAAAGATAACAAACTTTGCTAAGTTGATTTGGCTACATATTGCTTTACGGTCATATTATTATTATTATAATTATTTTAAATAGCAACAAGGTATCACTATGTTACCCAGGCTGGTCTCAAACTCCTAGGCTCAAGCTATCCTCTGCTTAGGCCACCCAAAGTGCTGAGATTACAGGCATAAGCTGCTGTGCCCAGCCTACAGTCATTTTTAATAGGTGGGAGGAAAGTGGGCAGGGGAAGATATAGAAGCAGGGGGTAGCCTACTTGCACAGAGCCCACCAGTGATCTTACAGGTTTTAATGCCAGAGAAAGCACGAAGGATATTTAAAGCCCTAGTTTGAGAAACCATGCTTAACCAGTCATGTGGTACTCATATTCTTTCTCTGTGTAACATTATCTTATTGAATGTAAGTGTTACAAAACAGGTTAATGGCACTGAAAAACCATCTGGAATAGGAAGAAGAGGTTGATCACAAGGCAGGACAAGCTGTGTGGCTCCCAGCCTCGCCACTGACTCACTCGGACCTTGGTCAAGGGAGAGTGAATCTTCACTCCTCTTTTTCCCATCTGCCAGCATGTTTGGTCTTCGCACCTGGTGTTCAGTATAGTACACCATGCTTCTTTGTGTTAAATTGAGATATAATCCACATACCATACAATGCAGTATTATAATGGGTACAATTCAGTAGTGATTAGTATATTCACAGGGTTACATAGCAAACAATCACCATGATCTAACCCCAGAACATTTTCATCACCCCAAAGAGAAACATGGTGCCCATTAGCCATCACTCTCCATTGCTCTCTTCCCTCAGGCCCAGATAACTACTAATCTACTTTGAGTCCCTATGGATTTGCCTATTCCAGATCTTTCATATAAATGAATCACACAGTATGTGGCCTTTTGTTTCTGGTTTCTTTTCACAAAGCATGTTGATTTTAAGGTCCACCCATGCTGTAGCATGTATCATTCCTTTGCAAGGCTGAGTGATATTCCATTGTATGGAGACTTCACTATGTCAGTTCATCTATTTATCACTTAGTGGACATTTGGGTTGTTTCCACTTTATTTTGGCTTTTATGACTAATGCTTCTGTGGACATGCATGTACTAGTTTTTGTGAGGACATGTTTTTAATTCTAGGGTGCCTCCCTAGCAGTAGAATTGCTAGATCATACGGCATCTCTTATATTTAACTTTCTGAGGAACTGTCAAAGTGTTTTCCACAGTGGCTGCACCATTTTACTCTGCCACCAGCAATGTATGAGGGTTCCAATTTCTCCGTGTCTTTGTCAACACTGTCATTGTCTCTCTTCTCATTGCAGCCATCCCAGTGAGTGTCAAGTAGTATCTCACTGTGGTTTTTGATGGACATTTCCCTAATGAGTTAAGACACTGAGCATTTTTTATGTGCATATGGGCCATTTATATATCTTATTTGAAGAAACGTTTTTTTCAAATCCTCTCCCCATTTAAAACATTGAGTTGTCTTTTTATTGAATTATAAGAATTCTGTGTATCTTCTGGATACTCTTCATATTAGACCTAATCAGATAATTTGCCAATATTTTCTCTCATCCAGTGACTTCTGTGACTTTCATGAGAGTATTCTTTGATGTACAAAAGTTTTTAATTTTGATAAAATTAATTTATTTTTTCTTTGGTTGTTTGTACTTCTGGTGTCATTTTTGTGTATAAAATGTTTTATTCTTCTTTAAAGGGGTTCAGGGTTTGGTTTTAAATTAGGCTGCATACCTTTCTTCAGTCTGACATTCCTTTCACCATGTCAGGCTGGCTTCAGCTAGTAATACTTCATTAAATTCAAAAGAAAAAAATTGTTTTAAAAGAAAAAAAAAATCCAGTTTGGAGAAGAAAAAACTGTTGCCTAAGTTAAGGTCATGAGATTTACTCCCATGTTTTCTTCTAAGAGTCTTATCATTTTGGCTCTTATATTTAAGTATTTGACATATTTTGCATTAATTTTTATAACGGTATGAGGTATAGGGGGTCCACCTTCATTATTTTGCATATAGATGTCCAGTTGTTCAGCACCATTAAAAAAAAACAACATTATTTCCACATTGAATTGTTTTAGCACCCCCTGTCAAAAACCAATTTGCCATAAATATGAGGGTTTATTTCTGGGTTGTCGGTTCTATTCTATTGATTTATCTGTCTGTCCACATTCTGGTATCACACTGTGACTGCTGTAGATTTGATTTGGGTTTTGAAATTGGGACATTTGAGTCATCCCACTTTGTTATTTTTTAAGATTATTTTTGCTATTTTAGGTGCCTCAAATTGCCATATAATTTTAGAATTAGCTTGTCACTTTCTGGAAAGAAGCTAGCTGGGATTTTGATAAGAATTGTGCTGACAATAGCAAAGACATGGAAAATGCCCATCAGTGGTAGACTAGATAAAGATAATGTGGTACACATACACCATGGAATACCACGGAGCCATAAGAAAATAAAAGGAGATCATGTCCTTTGCAGCAACGTAGATGCAGCTAGAGGCCATTATCCTAAGCAAACTATCACAGGAACAGAAAACCAAATACCGCATGTTCTCACTTATAAGTGGAAGCTAAACATTCAGTACATGTGGACAAAGACAAGAACAACAGACACCAGGGCCTACTAGGGGGCGAAGGGTGGGGAGGAGGGTGAGGATCAAAAACTACCTGTTGTGTACGATGCTTATTACCTGGGTGACAAAATAATCTGTACACCAAACCCCCCGGCATACAATTTACCTATATGACAAACCTGCACATGTACCCCTAAACCAAAAATAAAAGTTAAAAAATAGATGGAGGCTGGGTGCGGTGGTTCACACCTGTAATCCCAGCACTTTGGGAAGCCAAGGTGGGTGGATCACCTGAGGTCAGGTGTTTAAGACCAGCCTGACCAACATGGTGAAACCCCATCTCTACTAAAAATACAAAAATTAGCCAGGCATGGTGGCAGGCGCCTGTAATCCCAGCTACTCGGGGGCTGAGGCAGGAGAATCGCTTGAACCTGGGAGGTGGAGATTGCAGTGAGCCTAGGTCACACCATTGCACTCAATCCTGGGCGACAGAACGAGACTCCGACGGAGATGGGGTTTCACCACGTTGGTCAGGCTGCTCTTGAACTCCTGACCTCAGATGATCTGCCCGCCTCGGCCTCCCAAAGTGCTGGGATTACAGGCGTGAGCCACAGCACCCATCCAATAAATGGGAACTTTAACTCAAAAAAAAAAATTGTGGTAAAAGAATTGGTGTTAATTCTTTAAATATTTGGTAGATTCACCAGTGAAGCTGTCTGGTCTTCAGCTTTTCTTTGAGGGGAAGTTTTTTGATTACTACCTCAATCTCTTTACTTGACATAGGTCTATTCAGATTTTCTGTTTTTTTCTCAAGTCAGTGTCAGTAGTTTGTATCTTTCTGGTAATGTGTCTATTTCATCCAGGTTATCTAATTATTAGCATATATTTTATATAATCCTTTTATTCATAATCCTTTTTATGTCTGTAAGAACAGTAGTAGTGTCCCCCTCTTTCATTCCTAATTTTAATAATTTGGTCTTCTCTACTTTTTTTCTTGGTCAGTCTAGCTAAAGGTTTGTCAGTTTTGTTGATATTTTCAAAGAACCAACCTTTATATGTTGATTTTCTCTGTTGTTTTTCTATTCCCGATTTCATTTATTTCTCTGCTAATATTTATTATTTCCTTGCTTTGGGTTCAGTTTGCTGAGAGCTTTTTTTTTTTTTTTTTTTTTTCCTAGTTACCTCCAGTGGAAGTTTAGGTGCTTGACTTGAGATTTTTGAAATATCTGTGGGCTGAGTGCAGTGGCTGATGCCTGTAATCCTAGCACATTGGGAGGCTGCGGTGGGAGGATTGCTTGAGCCCAGGAGTTCAAGGCCAGCCTGGGCAACATACTGAGACCTCATCCCTGCAAAAAAAAAATTAAAAATTAGCTGAATGTGGTGGCACACGCCTATAGTCACAGTTACTCAGGTGGCTAAGGCAGGACGATCACTTGAGCCTGGGAGGTCGAGGCTGCAGTGAGCCATGATTGTGCCACTTCACTCCAGCCTGGGAAACGGTGAAACCCTGTCTCAAAAAATGAAAACTAAAAAAAACAAAATATTTGTGGCCAGTTGCAATGGTGTGTACCTATAATCCCAGTACTTTGGGAGGCCAAGGAAGGAGGATTGCTTGAGGCCAGGAGTTGGAGACCAGCCTGGGCAACATAGTGAGATCCCAGCTCTAAAAAGCTTTTTACAATTAGTCGAGTATAGTGGTGCACACCTGTGGTCTCAGCTACATCTTAATTATATAACATTGTAGTTCAAACTAATAACCAACTTTGTTTTGATAGTACACAAAAACTTTGCTTCTCTAAAGCTCCACTCTCACCCCCCTCCTTTATACTGTTATTGTCACACATTATATTTTTATACATTTTATGTTCATCACCTAGATTTATAATTATTGCATTATGCAATTATCTTTTTCTTTCCTTTTTTTTTAAGACAGAGTCTCCCTCTGTTGCCCAGGCTGGAGTGCAGTGGTGCAGTCACTGCAACCTCCACCTCCCAGGTTCAAGTGATTCTAGCGCCTTAGCCTCCTGAGTAGTTGGGACTGCAGGCACACAACACCATGCCCAGCTAGTTTTTGTATTTTTAGTAGAGACAGCATCTCACCATGCTGGCCAGGCTGGTCTTAAACTCCTGACCTCAAGTGATCCTCCAGCCTCAGCTTCCCAAAGTGCTGGGATTACAGGCCTGAGCCACTGTGCCCAGCCAGTGCTTTTTATTTCTTTGTGCAGATTCACGTTAGTATTTCTCATAGGGCAGGTCTTCTAGCAACAAAGTCTCTCAGTTTTTATTTATCTAGAACATCTTAATTTCTCTTCATTTTCAAAGGTAGTTTTGCCAGGTATAGAATTCTTAGTTGACAGTTTCTTCAGCACTTTGAATATGCCATTTCATTGCCTTTTGTCCTCCACTGCTGTGTGTGGTTGTTTTGTTTTGTTTTTAGACAGGGTCTTGCTCTGTTACACAGGCTGGAGTGCAGTGGTGCAGCCACTTACCTCACTGAAGCCTCCACCTCCCAGGCTCAAGCAATCCTCTCATCTCAGCCACCTGGGTAGCTGGGACTACAGGCATGCACCGCCATGCCCAGCTATTTTTAAATTTTTTGGTAGAGATGGGGTATCACTACATTGCCAGTGCTGGTTTCTAATTCCTGGCTTCAAGCAATTCTTGAGCCTCAAGCCTCCCAAAGTGCTGGGGTTACAGGTGTGAGCAACGGTGCCCAGCACCTCCATTGTTTTTGATGAGAAATCAGCTATTATCTTATTGAGGATCCCTTGTATGTCATAAGTTGCTTTTCTCTTGCTACTTTCAAGATATTTCTGTCTTTGGCTTCTGTCAGTTTGATTTAATATGTTTAGATGTGGATCCCTGAGTTTTTCCTACATGTAGTTCCTTGAGCTTCTTGAATATGCAGATTGTTTTTCATCATGTTTGGGAAGTTTGGGGCCATTATTTCTTCAAATATTCTACTTTTTTCTATTTTTCTTCTTCTGGGACTCTCATTATATGTATGTTAGTAAGCTTGATGCTGTGTTCCACAGACAGGTCTCTGAGATTCTATTCACTTTCATTCATTCTTTTTTATTTCTTTTCCTCAGACCTGATAATCTTGATTGACCTTCAAGTTCCCAATTATTTCTTCTGCCTATTCTAATCTGCCATCGAGAACCTCTAGTGATTTTTCTATTTAAGTTACCATACTTTTCAACTCTAGAATTTCTATTTGGCTCATTTTTGTGGTTTCTATCTCATTACTGATATCCTCTATTTGATGGGACATTGCTTTCATACTTTCCTTTAGTTCTCTAGTCTATAGAACTGAATGGTTTCTCTTATCTCTTTGAACATATTTTAAATAGCTGAATTACATCTTTGTCTAGTAGGCCAGGCATGGTGGTTCATACCTATAATCCCAGCACTTTGGGAGGCTGAGGCTGAGGCCAGGAGTTCAAGACCAGCTTGGGCAACTTAGCAAGACCCCACCTCTACCAAAAAAAAAAAAAAAAAAAATCTTTGTCTAGTAAGTCTAACGTCTGGGCTTTCTCAGGGACAATTTCTGTTTCTTTCTTTTTTTCCTCCCTGTATGTGGGCCATACTTTGTTTCCTTGCATCTTTCATAAATTTTTGTTGAAAATTGAATATTTTAAATAATATAATGTAGCAATTCTGAAAATCAGATCCATGCTCCCGGGATTTGGTGTTACTGCTGCTTGTTATAGTAGTTGCTATTTATTATTTAGTGACTTTTTTAAACTTATTCTGTAAAGTCTTACATTATTTGTCATGTGTGCCCACTGAAGTCTCTCCTTGGTTAGCTTACTGATCAGCTAATGATTAAATGGAGATTTACTTAAATTCTTGGAACCGACAAGTCTCTCCTAGTTTTTGCCAAGGGGCTCTGTGTACATGTTGGGGCATACCTTCAGCACTCAGCCAGGCAGTTTACAGCTATACCTTAGGTTTCACTTCTTGCTAGTGCAGAACCTCAAGATCAGCCAGGTGTGAGGTTTCTGGACTTAGCAGGTCTTTCCTGACCATGCTGCTTTCCAAAACCTGCCCTATGCATGTGCTTGACATTCCAGATTCCCAGGAATATGTCTTATGGTCTTCTAGTTTCCCAAGGATATATCAAAGTGTTTCAGAATTCCTGTGGACATCTTATTCCTCAGCATTTTCTATTAAGCTTTTTGATTAGGATTTTTCCCCCCCAACTATTATCCATTGCCTCATACAGTTGCCATGTTAAAACACTTGTCCGTAATTGTTTTCCAAAAACACTCTCTGTGAAGAGGCTTTGCACTAGACAGTTTTCATTCTGGTCAAATAAAGACAAACCTTTCAAATGAGGTCTTCCAGGGAACCACCAGACAGATGACATAATGACAGTTCACTGAGAATAAGGCTTTGAAGGAGCTCCAGCTCCATTCTGCTTGCGATGGTTGGGGATGTGGGCTACTTTTCAAGGCAACTACTGAGCTAGAGAGTGAGGAATGGTCTAAGGCAAGTTAACACAAATCTCACTGTTCTTACAGAAATTATTCTTGAATAAATGCTCCTTGAGTTGCTGCAAGACTTTGGTTACATTTCTAGAGTTCTGAAAAAGTTCATTCTGGTCCATTTTTTTGGCCATTTTGTTTTCCAAGCCAAACTGTATCCAGCTTTATTAAAGATACTTTCCATAAACAATCATGGTATTTCAGGCAGGACACGGGCAGACAATCATTAACAGTATACAATAATTTTCAAACTCCCTTCTTTGATGGACCACCAAAAATCAGAAAGCCACTATAAAACCCAATGAAGTCTTCATCTGATGCTCCGAACAGGGAAAGTTTAGAGTGAGGATTGACATTTCACATTTATCATGTTGTTTAACAACTATTCACAAGCCGACCCTGCCTTTCAGGAAGTGAAATGAAAATGGCAGAATTTATCTGAAGATCCACAGTCTAGAAATGGAACCACTGGTCTTTTGACAGGTGCCATCTCAGTGGCATCACTGGCAAGTCCAGATTGCCTGACACACTGGTAACCAATGACTGGGGGTCAGGTCCCAACAGATGTCTGGGCTTAAGGGAGTTAAGTCTATGCTGAAAGATGGAAAGGGAGAAGAGGACATAAAAATGAATTTGTTTTTCTATACCACAAGGCTTTTGTGTCCCAAGGGGTCCATGTGTGTCAAAGTCAGGGAATCCCTCCTCCTGGGAGCCAAGAGGAAGTCTCTCAAAACTAGAAGGGAAAGGTGATTTCCCCCACAGCAATCCAGCTTTGGAGACATTCTATTAATGACATATGCCCCTTCCCCCAAAACAACAATGAAGTGTTCTGTGTGCTAACAACATAGCTTAAAAGAAAAAAAAAGTAAAACAAAATTCTGCATTTTTATAAAACTTGATAAAAAATAGTGTTTCAAACTGTACAGTCAACAGAAGTACACTGTTTTCAAAAATGCACACACTTCACTTGGCATCTCCAGCACCTTCGGCTTTCTGTGCCTGGTCTGTTTTGGCATCTCCATTTTCTGCAGGGTTATTCCCTTCCTTGCCAGCATCAGCTTTTCCCTTTTTCCCTTTGGGTACCTTCTTTTCCTTCTTTGCAGGGGCCTTTTTAGGCTTGGGCTCTGGCTTTGGAGGAGCAGGTTTAGCAGACAACCTCGCGGATCTTCTCTGTGGTTCGTCCTTCACCTTGGCTTTATCTCCTTTAGCATCCCCTTCAGCCTTTCTCTTGGGCATGGTGGGGACGGCGGCGGGGACGTAGGCGCTGGGCGCGGGATGCAGTGGCGCATGGGCTTTGGTTGGTCCGGGGGTCGTTCTGGCCTCTTCTTCTTCACACTGCTCCTTTATGGCCATTTTTTTGGTTGTTGTTGCTTTTATGAAGGGATGAACTTTGGAGTGTCTTTATTCCACCATTTTCACTGATGTCACCTACAACAAGGTTTTAAATTTCTAAAGTCTCACCGGCCACATGTCTGTAGTCCCAGATACTTGAGAGGCAAAGGAAGAAGGATCTCTTGAGTCCAGGAGTTCTGGGCTGTAGTGTGCTATGCTGATTGGGTGTCCGCACTTATTTCAGCATCACTATGGTGACCTCCCGGGAACAGGAGACCACCAGGTTGCCTAAGGAGGGGTGTCCCAGCCCAGTTCAGAAATGGAGCAGGTCAAAACTCCCATGCTGATCAGTAGTGGGATCGGGCTTGTGACTAGCCACTGCTCACCAGCCTGGGCAACATAGTGAGTGAGAACGTGTTTCTTAAAAAAAAAAAAGTCTCAATGACCATAGACTAATTAAATATTTAATCATGGGAAATGATTAGGGAGAAGAAATAAAAAGGGAAACTATAATTCTCTCTCCTCTCTTTTTTTTTTTGCTCTATCGCCCAGGCTGTAGTACAGTGGATCAATCTCGGCTCACTGCAACCTCTGCCTCCTGGGTTCAAGCAATTCTCCTGCCTCAGCCTCCTGAATAGCTGACACTACAGGCACGCACCACCACACCCTGCTAGTGAGAAACTGTAATTCTCATAGAGGCCTTCCCAGAGTAGATGAAGATTTAAAGGCATTTCTGTATTTAGTCTTCTCAAAATTAAGGCTGGGCCCAGTGGCTCACACCAGCACTTTGGGAGGCCAAGGCAGGCGGATCACCTGATATCAGGAGTTCAAGACCAGCCTGGCCATGATGAAACTCCCATCTCTACTAAAAATACAAAAATTAGCCAGGTGTGGTGGTATGTACCCATAGTCCCAGCTACTTGGGAGACAGAGGAAGGAGGATTACCTGAGCTTGGGAGGTAGAGGTTGTAGTGAGCCAAGATCACACCACTCCAGCCTGGGCAACAGAGCAAGACCCTGTTGGAAAAGAAGAGGAGAGGGAGAGGGAGAGGGGGAATGGAGAGGGAGATCGAGGGGAGGGAGGGAAGGGAAGGGAGGAAGGAAGGGGACAGAAAGAAAGAGAGAAAGGAAAGAAAGAAGAGAAGAAAGGGGGAGGGAAGGAAAGAAGGGAAGGAGGGAAAGGAAAGTGAGAAAGAAAGGGAGGGAGAGAAGAGAAGGAAGGAAAGAAAGAAAAAAGAAAGGAAGAAAGAAGAAAAAAGGAAGGGAGGAAAGGAAAGGAGGGAGGGAGGGAGAGAGGAAGGGAGGGGAGAGGAGGAGGGAAGGAAGAATGAAAAGGAGGGAGGGAAATGAAAGAAGGAAGAAAGGAAAGGGGAAGGAAGAAAGGGAAGGAGGGAGGGAGAAATGAAAGAGAGAAAAAGAAGGAGAGGGGAGATAGGGAAGAAAGAAGGGAGGGAGGAAAGGAGGAAGGGAAATGAAGGAAAGAAGGAACAAAGAAAGAAGGAAAGAAAGAAAATAAAAGAAAAGGAGGGGTGGGAAGGAGGGAAGGAAGAAAGGAAAAGGAGGAGGGAGGGGAATGAAGGGAAGAAAGAAATGAAAGAGAAAGAAAAAAGGGAGGGAGGGAAGGAAGGAAGAAAGGGAAAGAAGGAGGGTGGGTGGGAAATGAAGAAAGAAGAAAAAAGAAAGAATTAAAAAACCCATAAGGATAAAGTAAACCCTTTTTCTTCATACAGATTAAACACTTGAGTTCAAATTACAGCTTTGCTTCTTAATAGCTTGGTGACCTAGGACAAATTATGTAACCTCTCTGTTCCTCAGTTTCCTCATTTATAAAATAGGGCAATAATAGTATCTACCACATAAGGTTATTTTGAGGATTAAATGTGAAGTGCCGATCACAAACACCTGGCAGCCCAATAGATGCTCGCTGCAATAATTATTATTTTTATAATTTCTGCAAAAGTATGGTGATGATTCTTGGGTTAACCTAAAGGCAGATTTTCTTTTATTTCTTCCTGTTTCTTTTCTTTTTTTTTCATTCACTTTAAAGAATAAAAAAGAAAAGAGATTCCAGCATTTTGGAAGAAAAATTTACATCAAAATGAATTTATTCTTTTTTATTGACATATAAACAAAATGTCGTTTGTTTATTCAATAAACATTTATTAAATTCCTAGTAAATTTCAGACATCATGCCCAGCACAGGGATCACAATGACAATAAGATGTGGTGTCTTCCCTCAAGGAGCTGATAGTCCAGGAGACTGACAGGTAGACAGGTGATTCCATGCAATGTAGCAAAGGCTGTGATGTGATACAAGAATACAAGTGGGAGTATGTGATAGGAGTATGGTTTTGACCAGTTCCTCCTCTTAGATTTATCCCTTTTTCTTTGGCTATAAAGCAAAAGAATTGGTCCTATTTTTTTTTTTCTTAACTGTGCAAATTAAACCATAAATTTTAAACTTTATAAAGATCAGACAAGTGGCCAGGTGCAGTGGCACACACCTGTAATCCTAACACTTTGGAAGGCCGAGGTGTGTGGATTACCTGAGGTCAGGAGTTCGAGACCAGCCTGGTCAACATGGTGAAACCCTGTCTCTACTAAAAATACAAAAATTAGCTGGGCATGGTGGTGGGCGCCTGTAATCCCAGCTACTCAGGAGGCTGAGGCAGGAGGCAGGAGGATCACTTGAACGTGGGAGGCGGAGGTTGCAGTGGGCTGAGATCCAGCCATTGCTCTCCAGCCGGGGTGACAGAGCAAGACTCCATCTCAAAAAAAAAAAAAAAAAAAAAAAAAAGACAAGCAACTTGAATTATGGAGGACACTAGAAACAGTGTTTCCTACAGAGTCAGGGCTTCCTACCAGCATAGTCACTTCTGGAGTTTTTGACCTGAAAAGTTCTGTGGCATATTTTTTCTTTGTTTTCCACTTTTTTTTTCCTCTATTTTTTCCCCCTCTTTCTCTCCTCTGCTTTATCTTCTAGAGACCTAGGTGGTTCCCAGAGGGAATAGTGCTTTATGGAGTCTAATGGTGATTTATTAGGTAAAAACAGAAAATGATTTTTTTTTACCTACAAGTTCCATACCAAAAAATGAATATAAGCTTTTCATGCAGTTTCACACATTGAAAATGCAGGTAATTTTAATTCCTTGCTCTTTTCAGAATTCTCAATCACAATCCTCTGACAACTGTTGAAGATCCATATTTGTTTAAATTGCCAGCATTAAAATATCTGTAAGTATTACAGTACTCTCATGAGTCATGAAATGATTTATGCTCTTTTTAAGTTTTTCATCAATAATTAAGTATTTTGCATTTAGGCTAAAAAGTCATAATTTAAATTTAACTGGGTTATTGAAAAAAAGTTATTGGCAAAGAAAAGGATTAAGAAAGGATGTATAATGGTCAAGACAGCCAGCAGGGGAAGAGGACAGTGTTGAAGAACCCATATAGATTTGGAACATGCAGACACATGGAGGAATATTACTTAACTAAGAAAGGAAGGAGGAATAGGTGTTCATTATTCTAAAAAGGAAGAAAAGAGTAAATAATCAAGATGAGTGAATCCAATATGAAAATGAGAAGTAAGATAATGGTTAAAAAAAAAAAAAACAGGTACAAGTTCTACTCTTGAATATCATTGATTTGATGATGCAAATCAACTTAAATTTCTTTAATAAGAGCTCTCTGGAATTCTGCAGCAAATAAACTCTTGAGCTGGCTTGTTTTATAGAAAAGCTGAAATTGAAGTAATCACATGTCCTTGAAATATCTTTTTTAAGTACAGAATTTTTGTATTGGCGTTTATATCATGAATGTTTCGGTTTTCCTCTTCAGAGACTTGGGAACAACACAAGTCCCACTTACAACAGTTAAGAACATCCTCATGATGACTCTTGAATTGGAAAAACTGTAAGTTATTTTTTTCTTAGATTTATTTTCACTTAATTGGTTCTTTAGGTTTGTTTTAGTATTTTCTTAAGTCAGGTTTATTGAGATATAATTTTCATATAACAAAATTCACCCTTTTTAAGTGTACAGTTCGATGAGTTTTGACAAATGTGTAGTGACATAACCACCACCACATTCCCAATATAAAGCATTTCTGTCACCTCAAAAAGGCCCCTCGTGTCCCTTTGTAGTCAGTCCCCCTCCTCCCACCATCAGCCCCTGTTAGCTACTAATCTGATTTCTGTTCCTATAGTTTTGTCTCTTCCAGAATGTCTTATAAATGAAATCATATAGCATGTAGCCTCTGGCATCTGGCTTCTTTTACTTAGCATAATTTTTTTTTGAGACAGAGTTTCACTCTGTCACCCAGGCTGCAGTGCAGCCACATGACCTCAGCTCACTGCAACCTCCACCTCCCAGGTTCAAGCAATTCTCCTGCCTCAGCCTCCTGAGTAGCTGGCTGAGATTACAGGCACCTTCCACCATGCCTGGCTAATTTTTCATATTTTTAGTAGAGATGAGGTTTCACCATGTTGGCCAGGCTGGTTTCGAACTCCTGACCTCAAGTGATCCACCCACCTCGGCCTTCCAAACTGCTGGGATTACAGGCATGAGGCACCGCACCTGGCCTCACTTAGCTTAATTTTTTTTGAGATTATGCTACCGTCCATGTTGTTGCACCTGTCAGTACAGCTGGCCCTCCATATCTGCGGGTTCCTCATCCATGGATTCAACTAACCATGGATGGAGAGTATTTGGAAAAAGTAAAATATATGAAATATTAAAAACAGTAGAAAATTTAAAATACAGTATAATTATTTACATACCATTTATACTGTATTAGGTATTTAAAGTATACCCAAGGCTATATACAAATACTATGTTATTTCATATAAAAGACTTCAGCCTCTGTGGACTTTGGTATCTGCAGGGGGTCCTGGAGCCAATCCCCTGCAGACACCGAGGGACAACTGTTCACTCATTTTCATTGCTCAGTAGTATTCCAGTTGTGTGGATGTATCCATTTGTTTATCCATTGATCAATGTATGGACATTTGGGTTGTTTTCAATTTTTTGGCAATTATGAATAAAACTGCTAAAAACACTCATATACAGGTCTTTGTGTGTGAACCTATGTTTTCATTTCTTTTGGGTAAATACCTAGAAGTTGGATTGTTCACATGCTAAGTGCATATTTAACTTTTTAAGAAACTGCTAAACTGTTTCCTAAAGTGGCTGTGCCATTTTACATTTCCACCAGCGTTGTGTGAGTGTTGCAGTTGTTCCATAACTTTAGCAGATTCTTTTTTTTTTTTTTTTCTTGACACAGTCTTGCTCTATCCCCAGGCTAGAGTGCAGTGGCACTATCTCGGCTCACTGCAACCTCCACCTCCTGAGTTCAAACAATTCTCCTGCCTCAGCCCCCCAAGTGGCTGTAGGCACCCGCCACCACACCCAGCTAATTTTTGTATTTTTAGTAGAGATGGGGTTTCACCATATTGGCCAGGCTGGTCTTGAACTTCTGACTTCAAGTGATACACCCGCCTTGGCCTCCCAAAGTGCTGGGAGATGTGAGCCACCGTGCCCAGCCCAGCCGATTTTTTTTTTTTTAATTGCCAAAGCAGGAGTGCAGCTGCACGATCTCAGCTCACTGCAACGTCCGCCTCCCAGGTTCAAAGGATTCTCCTCCCTCAGCCTCCTGAGTAACTGGGATTACAGGCGCCCACCACCACGCCCAGCTAATATTTGTATTTTTAGTAGAGACAGGGTTTTGGCTTGTTGGCCAGGCTGGTCTCAAACTCCTGGCCTCATGTGATCCACCCACCTTGTCCTCCCAAAGTGCTGGGATTACATGCGTGAGCCACCACGCCTGGCCCGGCCCAGCAGATTCTTATATTTCAGTTTTTAAAGAAATGTTTGCCTTTCTACTGCTAGATGTGTAGTGGAATCTCATTGTGGTTTTAATTTGCATTTCTTTAATAGCTAGTGATGTTGAATGTCTGTTCATGTGCAAATATCTTCTTTACTAAATTGTTCAAATCTATTCCCATATTTTAATTGAATATTAATCTTTTTATTAATGAGGTTTTCCCCCCCTGTAATCCCATGAGAGATTATTTATTATTGAGTTTTAAGAGTGCTTTATACACTCTAGATACAAGTCCTTTCAGGGACCAGGTGCAGTGGCTCACGCCTATAATCCCAGCACATTGGGAGGCTGAGGCAGGAGGATTGCTTGAGGCCAGGTGTTTGAGAACACCTGGGCAATATGGTGAAACCTCATCTCTACCAAAAATATAAAAACAATCCAGGTGTGGTGGTGCATACCTGTGGTCCCAGCACTTTGGGATTGCTTGAGCCTGGGAGGTCGAGGCTGCAGTGAGCCATGATCACCACTGCACACCAGCCTGGATCACAGAGTGAGATGCTATATCAACAATTAAATAAGTAAATAAATTTAAAAAAAAAAACAAGGCCTTTTAGATATGTGTATAGTAAATATCTTCTCTCAGATTATGGTTTGTCTTTTCATTCTGTTAAAAGTGTTTTCTGGCTGGGCACAGTGACTCACGCCTGTAATCCCAGCACTTTGGGAGGCCAAGGCGGGTGGATCACCTGAGGTCAGGAGTTGGAGACCAGCCTGGCCAACATGGCAAAATCCCATCTCTACTAAAAATACACAAATTAGTGGTGGCAGGCACCTGTAATCCCAGCTACTCAGGAGACTGAGGCACGAGAAATGCTTGAACCTGGAAGGTGGAGGTTGCAGTGAGCCGAGATTGTACCACTGCACTCCAGCCTGGGCAACAGAGTGAGACTCTGTCTCAAAATAAAAAATAAACAATAAAAATAAAAGTGTTTTCTGAAGAGCAGAAGTTTTTAATTTTTATAAGCTTTAAGTTAGCCATTTTTTCTTATATGGCTTGTGCTTTTTTGTTTCTTACCTAGGAAATCTTTAAGAACCTGTTGTCTAATCCAAAGTCAAAAAGATTTTCTTTTATGTCTTCTCCCAGAAATTGTATAGTTACATTTAGGTCTATGATCCATTTTGAGTTAATTTGCATATATGGTGTGAGGTATCTATTTTTTTTTCAATTTTATTTTTTATTTTTAGTAGAAACGAGGTCTCACTATGTTGCCCAAGCTGGTCTCAAACTCCTGGCCTCAAGTGATCCTCCTGCCTCACCCTCCTAGAATGGTGGGATTACAGGCATGAGGCACTGTGCCTGGCCTTCTTTGCAGTTAAAATTGTATATACATATATACATATACATACACACACACACACACACACACACACACACACACATACATATCAGCCAGGTGTGGTGGCATACACCTGTAAGTCCCAGCTACTAGGAAGGCTGAGGCAGAAGGATCATTTGAACCCAGATGGTGGAGGTTGCAGTGAGCCAAGATGGCACCACTGCACTCCAGCCTGGGTTACAGAGCAAGACCCTGTATATATCTGCAGGGCCCTATTGTGAGTTTGTTACACAACTTACTGCAACTTAAATTGTGCCACCCACGCCCCCAACACACGATATGGCAAGCTAAATAGAAACTCAGATATGCTAAGGCTAGTTGAGGGCATTATACAAGATTAGCATGGAATGGGCCCTTCATTTAGCACTCTGCTGCATTCATTTTTGTCAGGTCACTTTCTTGTCTTCACCACTGTTGTCAAATCTGTTTTCTTGCTCTAGCCTCATTTTCCTCAGCCTCCTGCAGCATCTTCCGTGTCAGCTAGATCCCTTCCTCTCTGGATGAAGTCCTCTTCATCAACCAGCTTTCTCACTTAGTTCTCTAACATAGTGAGGTTCTGTCTGCTTTTTTCTTTACCATTAGTGGATAGGAAAAATGCTCCTATTCTCTGTAAGCATTTGTTATCAAGACTGGAAAGACATTGAACTAACTGCCCTATTGGAGTTCATTATTGGAAGTCTTCAGGAGTTTACACATTTATATACAAAGTAAGTAGGCCAGCTCATTTGAGTCTTGGCTCATGTGTAATGATCTTTAATGCGTATTGGAAAATTACTATTCTCAAGTAAGGATAATCTATACCTCACATCATTTACAGTCTCAAAGATTTGTCAGTATACTTTAAAACAGTTCTGGGAACAGGTAAGGAGACTAAACAATCATGAAAACTAAATGCAATGTCTGATGTTTGATTGGATTCTGAATTTTTTTAAGCCATGATATGATTGGGACAATTGTGAAAATTTGTACATGGACTACACAGTAGGCAATGATAATATTAAGCTTCATTGGGTGATAATAGTATTCTGGTTATGGAGGAGAAGGCCTTGGTTCTTAGGGGCTGCACACTGAATTATTTAGTGGCGAAGGCTCATTATATCTCCAACTAACTCTCAAATGGTTTGTCCAGAAAAATGTGTAGACATACATACATGGAAAGCAAATGTGGCAAAGTATTAGCAACTGTTGGGGTCAGGTGGGGAATTAAAAAAAAAAGCAAGAAAAAAAGCAACTCTTGATTCCAGATGGAAGTTATACAGGTGTTCATTATACCATTTGAAAATGTTTCCCAGCCATCCTAAGGCTTAAAGGAAAAAAAGAAAATGTTTAAAATAAGAAGTTGAAGGCACAAAAATAATAACAAAAACTTTGTGTTCATGCCTGTAATCCCAGCACTTTGGGAGGCCAAGGAGAGAGGGTTGCTTGAGCTTAGGAGTTGGAGACCAGCCTGGGCAACATGGTGAAACCCCATCTCTACAAGAAATACAAAAATGAGCCGGGCATGGTGGCACACACCTGTAGTTCTAGCTACTGAGGAGGCTCAGGTGGGAGGATCACTTGAGCCCAGGAGGCAGAGGCTGCAGTGAGCTGAGATTGCACCACTGCACTCAGCCTGTGTAACAGAGCGAAACCCTGCCTCAAAACGAACAAAGAAACACCTTTGTGTCAGAGTTAAGGTTGCTATATAAGTAAAATGCTAGGTTATGGTTCTGGGTCCATTCTTTCTATATGAAGATCAGAGGCTTCCACTGGACCCGTTCCAAAGGAACACTACTAGTCTCTAGTGGTTATTTCTCTCTAGGTTTGAAAGCTGTGTCAGGCCAACTTACTGGATGCAGTTTTAATATAAAACTCTATACGTTGTACTCCCAACTCATAGACTTCATATATCCATGAAACACTCTTCTGTTTTCACAGTTTTAATGAGGTCCTGATCAAGTCATCCTTTTGAAGGACCCAGAAAAGGCCCCCACAGCCTCTGCAACGTAATAATTATAGTAGTTAACATTTATTGAGCACTCAGTGTGTGCCAGGCATTTTTCAGGTATTGATTCACGTAATCCTCAAAACTCATTAGAGGTAGGTACTATTATAATGACAAGGCCAAGGAACAGAGATTAAGCAGTTTGCCCAAATTCACATTATTAGTGGAGCTGGGATTTAAGCCTGGTCTGGCTGTGGAATCTGTATTCTTAATGACCATGCTATACTGCTTAAGATTAACCTTGAGATTTACTCCAGTTAACAGAGGTTGTTTTGATCTCTCTGAAACTGCCCCCAATAAGCCATAACAATAATCAATTATCTTGGTATCTCTTTTGCCCAAATTTATATTTTGAAAAAAACTCAAACATACCATAAAGATGAAAGAATAGTACAGAATCCAATCAAAGGTCAGGCACTGCATGTCATGTCTCCGTTTCCTTTCATCTAAAACATTCCTCTACTTTTTTTTATCTTTCATGATACTGGCATTTTTTAAGAGTCAAAGATAGCTGTCTTGTAAATTGTCCCACAATCTGGATTTGTCTGTTTCCTCATGATGAGATTCAAGTTAAGCATTTTTGGGAAGAATACTGCATAGGTGATACATCCTTCCTGCCTCGTGACCGCAGGGGGCCCATAATGCTAAGTTTGATCACTTGATTAAGGTGATCTTCCAGATCTCACCATTGTAGTTATTTTGCTGGGTGCAGTGGCTCACGCTTGTAATCCCAGCACTTTGGAAGGCTGCGGTGGGCAGATCACTTGAGTCCAGGAGTTCTAGACCAGCCTGAGCAACAAGGTAAAACCCTGTCTCTACTAAAAATACAAAAAACAAAAGAAAATTAGCTGGGCATGTTGGTGCAAGCCTACAGTCCCAGCTATTCGGGGGGGCTGAATTTGGAGGATCACTTGAGCCCGGTCGAGGCTGCAATGAGCTATGATTTTGCCACTGTATTTCAGCCTGAGTGACAGAGTGAAACCTTGTCTCATAAAAAAAAATAAAAAATAATTTTCCCCTTGGTAATTAATAAATAATCTGTGGGGTGGTACTTTGAAATTAGTGAAGATCCTGTTCTCAAGTGTCTTTTTACCCAACTGTGTATCAATAATAATCCTTGTCTGAATGAATTTTTATTACATTGGTGGTGCAAAGTGACACTTTTTAAAATTTTGTCATTCCTTCTGCATTTACTAGCTGGCATTATTTCATTAAAGAAGAACACCCCCTCTTTCTTTTTGAATATCATTCTTCATGGATTCTTCTTTATATTAATTATGTTGTAGCTTATTATTGTTGTTATTCTTTTGAATGCTCAAATGTCCATCCAGATTTGGCCAGTGCAATCTCTGTTATTTTTTACCCCACAATACATGTTAAACTAAGCTGTTTTTGATGCCCAGAGAATGTCTAATATTTCCCACTCCCAACAGGAATTGAGAAAGGGACTACAGAAGTTGGGGGCTTATTCAGACTCTTCTTAGAAGTCTACCTTCTTCCTGTGTACTTTCAGCCCAAAGTGAAACTTTTGAGTTGGGAAGAGATACTTCTGAATTAAACTACTGATCAGTGTCACCCAATTCTAATCCCAACCACGTTTATTCTAGGCATACCATACTTACTGCCATGCTTACCCTTCTGTTGTGCACCTCTGTCCTCCTTCCTGTGGCCTTCTGGTTCCTACCCAACTGTCCAGTCCATAGGCCTCAATAACACCTTTTTGCCCGGCCCTGTGGTAGCATTGGTCTGCCTCCTTTACCTACTCAAGAAACCCCTTCACCATTAATTTATTGTGCTGTGTTTTTATCTATAGGATCTTACCTAGCCATATGGCCTGCTGCCTCTGCCAATTTAAAAATAGCATTGAGGTTGTCTGCAAGACAGTCAAGCTGCATTGCAACAGTGCATGTCTGACAAACACCACACATTGTCTTGAAGAAGCATCTATAGGGAATCCCGAAGGAGCATTCATGAAGGTGTTACAAGCCCGGAAGAGGCACACGAGCACTGAGCTCACTATTGAGCCGGAGACGCCCTCAGACAGCAACGGCATCAACTTGTCAGGCTTTGGGAGTGAGCAGCTAGACATCAATGATGAAAGTGATGTTATCAGTGCACTAAATTATATCTTGCCTTATTTCTCAGCGGGAAATCTAGGAGATGTGGAGGCAATGTTGTTACCGTTCATTAAACTCCTTTTTTCAGATTCACAAGATGGTGACAGGTCCCTGCGTATTTTGAAAAACAATACAAAGAGCCCCTCTCTTCTACCTGCATCCAACAACTCACCGTACGAAAATAAATTGAGAAAGCTGTATTTCCTGGAAAATGTGTTAGATGCAGAAATTCAAGAAAAAATCGATGAGCTTAAAAGGGAAGAAAAAACTGCCATGCTTGTACAGTCCAGCAATTTAGGTCCCAAATATAAACGGCAAATTTTTTGGCCAAAATTAGAAACTGCCCAACCACAGGAAAACAGCCTGGCAAAGATTCAAAGTGTAGACAGAAACCTGCAGAGAGTAAAAGGAGTTCTCATGGGCCCAAGGAGCATCCAGAAAAGGCACTTCAAAGAGGTGGGAAAGCAGAGCATCAGGAGGGAACAGAGTGCCCAGGCATTTGTGGAAAATGCTGCCAAAGGAAAAAGGCCCGGGAGTGCAGCCCCAAGGGAGCTGGAACAGCCTCACATGGTGCAGAGGCCCGAGAAGTTAGTGGGAAGCACTATCTACACCAAGCCTTTGTTCACCCAAGAGCATAAGACAGCGGTCTCCTCTTTGCTGAAACCCTTCTCCATGGGCGGGCCTTCCGCCTCCACCTCTGCAAAAGCCCAACGTGAGGTCCGAAATGGACGAAACGACTTAATCTACACCATCTTGGTTTTAGAAAATGCAAAGGCTAGAGTGAAAAA
Organism: Ateles fusciceps; assembly: GCA_036589455.1. Classification (NCBI taxonomy): domain Eukaryota; kingdom Metazoa; phylum Chordata; class Mammalia; order Primates; family Atelidae; genus Ateles; species Ateles fusciceps. The sequence continues at coordinate 775 of JAZHEH010000838.1, read as the reverse complement.
TCTGAAGGCTGCTAAAGCAACCATAAATTTGAGAAAAAAATACCGCTTTCATAAAACTCGCTCCCGTGTGGTCCACAGAACACCCAAGGCCAAAAAGAGTTGGAAGTTGAGAAAGAAAAGTTCTCTCAACAGACTGATGCTCGTGAAGAGGCCTCCGTTCTCTGCAGCAAAGAGCCTCATAAATTCCCCTTCAGAAGGGGCTTTTTCATCTTTAGGAGACCGGAGTATTCAAAAAAATCCTTTTCCAGAAGTATTTGCTCCTTCAAAACATTTTATAGAAAACACTGATGTAAAAAACCCCCCTGCAGGGAATGCCTTTGAAGGAAATGTTTTTATGGGAAACACTGCTATGCCAGAAGGCACCATCTCTGAAAACACAGCCTACAATAATCCTCCTGAGGCAGATTCCGCTGGGACTGCATTCAACTTAGAGCCAACTGTTAAGCAAACCAGTGAAACACAATGGGAATACAATGACCTGGGCACTGACCTGTCCCCCCAAGCCCAAAAACTTCAATTACCCATTGCTCTCGTCCCCAGGTGATCAGTTTGAAATTGAGCTAAACCAGCAGCTACGGTCCCTCATCCCTAACAACAATGTGAGAAGGCTCATATCTCATGTTATCCGGACCTTGAAGATGGACTGCTCTGAGACCCAAGTGCAATTAGCCTGTGCTAAGCTCATCTCCAGGACAGGCCTCCTGATGAAGCTTCTCAGTGAACAGCAAGAAGTAAAGGTGTCCAAGGCAGAATGGGATACGGACCAGTGGAAAAC
>JAZHEH010000837.1:0-56695 GCA_036589455.1 Ateles fusciceps | reverse complement strand
TGGGGTCTGTGGGGAGAAAGGGGAGGGATAGTGGGGGGTGGGGAGTTGGGGGAGGGATAGCATGGGGGGAAATGCCAGATATAGGTGATGGGGGAGGAAGGCAGCAAATCACACTGCCATGTGTGTACCTATGCAACAATCTTCCATGTTCTTCACATGTACCCCAAACCTAAAATTCAATAAAAAAAAAAAAAAAAAGAAAACCATGAGTAACCGTGTGAGGAGAAAAAAGGGATTACAGACAGGTAATTTTGTATTTAAATAATCTAATTTGGTTGTGGGTTGCAGCGAAGGAGCCTGTGGAGGAACGCAGGGAGAGAGGGCTCTAAGAGCACAGAGAGCTGAGCAATGCTGCATGGTTTAAACAGGTGGGCTCCCAAGTAGAAGCGTCTTAGAAAAAGAGCTCCCCCTAAAACAAGAAGGAAAGAAGCAGGAATGGGGGAAAATATAACACTTAGAGGGGGGAGACTGCACCATGGAGATTTGATCAGAAGAGAATTGGTTCCTGGTTCCTTCTATTCTGGTTAAGGTAAAACACTTGGTGAGGGAAAGCACTGGGAGAGGCAGTTCCATGCCACTGTGCCACGTAAAAGTGAGCCTGGAGCCTGGACCACTTCCCTAAGGGAAGACAGGGAGCCATGCAGCCTGTGCAGAGTGCATCTCTTTGGGTGGGAAGATCTTTCTCTGTTCCCTCTCAACGAGCTGCTGTGTTCTGCTTCAGTGCTTGTCTCCATGACTCCCAGCCTTCTGTATGTCAGACCCCACTCTAGCTCCTTCCACTGCAGCGCAAAGTGCATGCTCAAAACAACATCACAAGCATGGGCCACAGGGATTCGCTGGCCACAGGGGACAGACTGTATGCAAAGAGGGGTTCCCGTGCACTCTCTGTCTCTTCTCTTGCTGTAAGTAAAGGCAGCACCGCTACAGCCTGGAGTCTTTGCTGCCTCTTTCGGCAGCCCCAAATCACGACGCTTATCTGCCTTTCAACCTTGGGCACTCAGCCCAGCCTTCCTTCCAGAGAACGTGAAACAAAGGATTACATGTAGAGCCCTATATAGATCTTTTTCACTTTTTTAAAAAAATATACTCTCTAAACCATCTGACGGTTTTTCACTTGAATAGGATAAATCATCTGACTGTTTTTTACTCGAAAAGGATAATATCAAGATACCTAAGTTCCAAAGAAATATAGGAATAGCCACACACACACACACACACACAGACACAGACACACACATACACACCCCAATTGCATTAACTAAGAAGACACTCTTTTTCCCCTGAAGGAACTGACTCGATTGTATCCACAAGGAAAGAGTCTACCCTTGAAGCCACAGCCTGAATATAATTTTATATATTATATATAATAATCTGTGATATATACCATATATTGTATAGCGTATATATGATATATGTTATATATATGTAATATGTATATATACACATGATATATGTAACATATTATATATTTATAATATAACACATATCTGTTCCCTTTCTTCCAGCACTGCATCCAGCAGACATTGCCTAATGGCTCACCACTGGAGAAACACAGTCTTCTAGGTTCTATTCTCCTGGAATCCTCAGAAATTCCATGAAACCATGCAATTTTTCTCCATTTTTTCTGTTCTTCTTATAATCCTGTCCCAGGCAACATCAAGTAAGCATGGCATTCTCTTGAGGGAAAGTCAAGGAGAGTAATTTGGGGGGATCTGGATTTGTGATCTGATTAGGAACCCAGAGGAGCTCTCTGTGGACATTTGATGCAGAATGTGGATGTGGAATCACTTTCTCAATTTATTCTTCCTTTGTCAAAGCTGAGCAGTGTCTGGATCTGCTAGACCAATGGCTAGGATCCTGGGGGGGTGGCCCATCATCAGTGGCAGTGGTGGGGAGAGAGCCTGGCTGGATTGGAGTGTTCCAATTTTAGAACTTTGGGCAATGAGTCTATGAAAGTAGGACATGATGGATCTGGAGAACCTTAGAAAGCAGCCTTACTGATTTAGCCAAAGAAGATCTCAAACACCATCTCTTCCAATTAATTTATCTTTCCTGATAAGTAAAGAGAAAGAGAAATGCATTTGGGATGGCTTTAGGATTTGGCCGACACTGAGCCTCCGTAACTCTCCGTGTGGGACCACTGAGAAGAGATGTCCAGCTACTCTCCCAACAGTCCTTGAATCAGGATTTTGGCACAGCCCCTGGTTAAGGAAAACATGCCATGCCTTCAGCTGAGAGCCTCTTCTCTCTGGACTGTTGAGTTGTTCTAAGAGCCACAGTAGCACAGAATGGCTGAGAGCAGGTGGACAGTCCCAGGCATCACAGCCTGTCCCACAGTGGTCAAGCTCCCAGAGTCACTGACCGACAACCTTGGCAAACAGATTATGTAAGTGGTCTTTAAAACACACAGATTTTTGAAAGTGTAACTGCCAGGCTCATTGGATGTTCATGTCTCTCGGCACCCTCATCAGTCTTGAGGAATTATTGGTGGGGTCAAAAATTGAGATAATTTAAATGTGAGGTCTAGTTTTTCATGCATTCATGGTATGGCCTCCACGTATCTACGAAATCGAATGCAAACTTCCCCCACTACCTTGCCCATCAGACTTCGGCCAGTGTAGATTGTTCCCTATTCCCCAAACTGGCCCTGTGCTTCCCCACCTCTGCGTCTGTCCCACCGGAGCTGCCAGATCCGGTGTCTATGCCTCAGGATGAGCAGGTTTCCTTCATGCCCAGCTGTTGCCCCTTCTTTGCACACCCTCTTCTTGTCTTCATATTACATTTCCTCTCTCTCCTCTCTCTTTCTGCACAGTGGATGGATCACAGTATCCAACACAGTGTTCACAATTTAATGGCATTTTTAGGAAGCCAAAGAGCCTCCACTGTGTGTACCTACCGGCAAGATGCAAAAATGACAAGAAAGTTCACTGCCTCAAGTCAGCATAAAGTGTCAGTCCACACCCAGAAGGTTTGGTGGAGACAGACACCTCCATCACCCAGCGCAAAATAAAGTCTACACATTTCTGGGCCAATCCCTCGTGCTGTGAAATGGCTCTTTCTGATGTGGGTTTACAGGGAAGATAATGCCTATAAGATCTGGAGTCATAGCTCTGGTGTCATCAAGAGATACGCACAAAACAGGGAAAATAAAACAAACTCACTGAGTTGAGTTTTAAACCTCCATGGAGGCCTAATACAATAGCAAAACATAACACTTCCATAGATACTTTCTTTTTTTTTTTGAGGTGGAGTCTCGCCCTGTCACCCAGGCTGAAGTGCAGTGACATAATTTTGGCTCACTGCAGCCTCTGCCTCCCAGGTTCAAGTGATTCTCCTGCCTCAGCCTCCTGAGTAGCTAAGACTATAGGCACCTGCCACCATGCCTGGCTAATTTTTGTATTTTTAGTAGAGACAGGGTTTTGCCATGTTGGCTAGGCTGGTCTGGAACTCCTGGCCTCAAGTGATCTTCCCTCCTTGGCCTCCCAAAGTGCTGGGATTACAGGCATGAGTCACTGAGCCCAGCCCATAGATACTTTCTGACTAAAGGCCTAGAGTTTTCCACTCTTCTAGAAGAAAAAGTAGTCTGTAGTGACATAGTTGAGGAAAATCTTTGTCTCTTTCTGCTTCCTTGTTTATCTTCTTTTGGAGATAAATAATTAAGCAAAAATAATGGTGATAAAGATAAAATCAGTGTGCTAGAAACGGCCTGACATACATACCTACACAACTGTGAGAAGGTGTCAATAAGTAGCCACAATAAAGTGCTAGTGAACGGCAACTCTACAATATGCCAACTTCCCACATTGGGCTAAATCATGTGATGCTGATAAAATACGCAAGAAGGCGGTGAGCAGCAAAGCACTATCCTCACTGATGAAGTGTGGTACCGTCAGCACAGTGCGAGGAAGAAACAGAACTTTACTAAGCGTCTGATTACAGTGTGAACTTTGCAGACAGTCAGAGCCCAGTAAGGAAACAAGTGAATTTAGAGAACTCACATTGGTTAAATTTAACTTAGAAAATTGATTATAGAGATGATAGGAGAACTAAAAGCCAAAATGTGTGGTAAGTCACTGCAGAACTTGGAACAGCAGAAAGGCACACCCATTCCTAGGGCCAGAGGAACGAGGTGGGGAAGGAGGTAATAGTCTCACAACTTGTATGTGGACTACCCAGGAGATGCTGGAATTGCTCAGACCTGCCTGTGTAAACTGGGACCGTGGATGAAGCAACTTTCTATGAATAATAGGAATCAGAGCCACAGAGGTGACAACTCCTGAAGTACAGGAAGAGAATTACCTTTGCTTCTCATCAGCTCCTGCCCTCCACCTTCTATCAGTGCCTCCCCTTTGGCCAGTCTATATGGTACCCGGAGGCGGGGTGCTAGGAAGCGTCAGTCATTTCCTGACGCACAGGGCACAGCAGTAGCAGGCAGGAGATGGCTCTGAGAGCAGCGGAATGACTGGCCATGCTGGCTTCAGGTCACGACGCTGCCATTCACTAGAGCATGTCACTCTACCTCTCTGAGCCTCAGTGTCCTCATCTATAAAATGGGGACAACATCTGCCTTTATCTATATAACTTACATAATGGTGGTTGTGACAAGATTAATGGCTGCAAAGGAGAATGGCTGAGCCACCCTTCATCTTAGACTATATCAGGATGAAGAAGAGGTGACACCCTGGATTCCCATGCTGGGAGCCCATGCTGGAGTCTCAATAGTGTTAACCGAGGGTCACATGGGTGATACTTGGGTGATACATGGGTCACATGGTAATCTGCAATGTACAAGTCAATTTCACATCATTAACTCATATGGCTTTCACTGTGACCTAAACAGGAAATGTACTGCCCTCTGTGCTTTGTTGCTGAGTTAGAGATGCTCACAGAGCTTAGGTAATTTATTCAGGTAAACCCACGCCATACGTGGTAGGGCTGAGTGATAACTTGATGATGACTCACCTCAGACCTGGTGATTGTCTTCCACATAGCTCTGCCCTTAGGCCAAAAACTTGGACCAATCACATCTTGGCTCCACATTTTAGAACAGAATTTTAAAAAAATAATAATCAAAGGAAAGTCTGACATGAACAAAGATGATAAATAACTAACGTCTGTCTTCTTTGCTCAGCCCAATCAAGGTTGTAGAAATGCTGGCTGTGAGAGCTGCAGGGAAATCAGACACAAGGAATACAACATTCTGTAGGATTTGCAGTTCCAAGTGCTGTGACTCAGAGCCCAGGGGCAGGGAGAGAGAAGACCCAGCTCTCGTTAGTGTTGTAAGGCTTCACACGCACGAGCTATTCACCCAACTATTAGTACGTGTGTAATTGTGATCATTTGAGAAGCTAAAAGCATTTATGACATAAAAAGGATTATAGTAAGCCAAAAGAGGGCAATCAGTTACTAGTGGTTCCCTGCAGTAAAGTACAGTCTCTCTCTTCTATTGTTTGAAATTTTACCATTAAAATGCATTACTTTTATGATTTTCTTAAAACACGTAAGTTTCCCCTCAAAACTTATTTTAGGAGTGAAGAGTGTGCCCAAACTTGAAAATGCTGATTGTCACAACCCAGTCTCCAATTCCCAGCTCCCGAATCAGTTGACAAGAAAAAGTGGCACTCTTTTTTTTCTCCCCCAAGGAGCCTTTATGAAATAATGGTGTTGCCATAAAGATGCCCTCCAAGTCTCTGAAGGAACAGATCAGACCAGGGGTTCACCTGTGGAGGTCTAGTCTCCGTGGGGGAGAGCAAGTCACCACCAGCGTCTGACTATCTGCACCCCAGGCTGAGAGCTGGCACTAATCCTTTGCCATACCCATTGCCATTATTATCTCTGACATAGTAAGACTGTGAAGTCAGCACCCATCCCACCCCACAGTCACCTCCTTCCTCCACTTATAAATATCTCCAACGGCTTTGTCTCAACTCATGAACTTAAGAGGAAAGTTAGATTTTAAAAGAAGCATCCACAAATCTGAAGGCTTAAATCTGCCTGTTGAGCTCCACTCTGAGCATGAATTATCTTCTACATTTCTGCAGCCCTGTGCTTCAGCTTTTCCTATGACTCCCATTAGAATCCATCCTAAAGATATTATTTGACTGTCTGCTCATCTACCTGGCCCTACATGGAGCTTCTGGAGAGAAAGATCCAAGACGGATCCCTGTTTGTATCTAGCCATTTCACCCTCACCTACATAGAAAACATGACACTTGTCCCTTCCCACAGTATGTGTTCGGAGTTTGCTTACGGTATCTGACAGGTGTGGTGCACCAGAATTCTGAACACACACTGCCAGAACTAACACACCCTGGATCCCTAGTGGATCCATTATAATTGCATTTGCACGAAGCGGCAGCCAGGAGACATCACGGTGACTTCAGCTCCCAACTGAGTAGTCATTGACTTACTTAGCTCCCAACTGAATAGTAAACCAAATATAACCCATCGTTTGGACTTCTAAACATTTAAGTCTAATAGTTGTTTTTGTTTTCTTTTTAGCATTTTTCCCTCTAAACATTGAATCTATATCCAGGGGTAATTTTCTGGCCCCTGGACTTCCCTGAATGCTCCTGAGTCAAGAGTAACTTGAGGTCTTAAATGTCTATTCCAAAGCCCCTCTTTGTACAGGGATAGTCACTGACTAGGAGGAGATGTCACTCTATGAAATCTATCATCCCAAATCTCTGATGAAGTAAAATTAAACACCAACACCTTCTTTACTCATAAATTTGTTAGTTTTTAGACAATGATGAAGAATCAGACATAGGCCACACACAGTGGCTCATGCCAGTAATCCCAGCAATTTAGGAGGCTGAAGTGGGAGGATTGCTTGAGCTCAGGAGTTCACATCTGGGCCCAAAACCAATCTGGGAGGCATAGTGAGACCCCACTTTATTTTCTACAGAAAATTTAAAATTTAGCCAGGTGTGGAGGCATGTGTCTGTGGTCCTGGCTACTCTGGGGGCTGCAGTGGGAGGACCTCTTGAACCTGAGAGGTCAAGTTGCCATGAGCTATAATCATGCCACTGCACTCCAGCCTGTGCAACAAAGTGAGACTCTGTCTCTCAAAATTAAAACAAAGGAAATAATCAGATACGTTTCACTCAACTTATAGCACACTATCATAGGCCAAGGCCAGAGGGTCAGGGAACCTCGAATGTAGCCCTTTTTTGCTCCCTTGCCTCACTGCCAAAAATCCAGTCCTACTGCGAGATACTGAATATGTCCAGAACTTGATTTATTTGGTTCCCAGGAGGGTCTTAGACTCTCTCAACATTTTAAAAAGAGGAAAAAAGCTCCAAAGTAACACTGTTCGGGCAAGTCAGCCCCAGCCACATGCTCTGAGACTACTCCCCAAAGGGGGCATTCTTGCCCACAGCAGCCCTAGCTGTGCCCACAATCCGATCCCACCCACACCCAGACAAGCCCCTTGAGTCCAGAGAGCAGCGGGACAGCCACATTTCCATAGGGAGCTCTGCCTCACCACTGGGTTCCCAATTATGTCTGGGTGCATGGGTGTGTTCTGCATTGTGGAGAGGCACTGGTATGACACACCGGGAAACATGTCATAATGTCATCACTGTAACATGACAAGAATTGCAGCCATGGCTGGAACCTTTATAAAGTGACCAAGCACACTTTTAGATCCAGTCTCAACCTGGAGTGACGCCTGGCAGCTATGAGGATCCATTATCTTCTGTTTGCTTTGCTCTTCCTGTTTTGGTGCCTGTTCCAGGTAAGGTGGGCTGGGAAATCCAAGGGTTGAACTAACCGGGAGCATATATTCAGAGTCAGTCTCTCTCCATCCTTCAGAGCACTTTAGACCAAGCAGGTTCATTGTATGGGGACCAGGCATCACTATTCTTTTCTTTCAGACAAGAATCATTACGAACCTTACATCAGGTTTCTCAATTTTTCCTGATCCACTCCTAAGACACTAAATAGCTTCCAAAAGCTATCTCTTTCCCCTAGAAGATTGCTATGCCTGCTGATGAGACATGAAACCGACACAATATTTTAATACAGCAGGGAAGACTCATATACTCTAAGAACAGAAGCACAGGCTTCTGTTTACTAAGGCAGTGGTTGGAGGCAGAGTGTTTAGGCTGCCTCTGAGGACACCACAGCCCCAGCAGCCCCACTGTTCCTGCGGCAGTCACAGCATCACGCCACTTCCCCCAGTGACACTGTGGGTCCACGGTTGAGCCGCAGCTGTAGAAACACTGCCCTGTGGGTTGCTTAGTCCTACCTTTACCTCCGATTTTATAGAAAAAGGAAAAAGAAACCAAAGAATATAAGAAAAGCAACAGATGCGTTATTGAGGAATTCCAGAAGCCTTGTACGTGTACCAAAAGTCATCCTAATATCTTTCCATGTGTCATTGAGGAATTCCAGAAGCCTGGTACGTGTACCAAAAGTCATCCTAAAATCTTTCCTATTTTGTCATTGCAGGCCATGGAGGAATCATAAACACATTACAGAAATATTATTGCCGAGTCAGAGGCGGCCGGTGTGCTCTGCTCAGCTGCCTCCCAAAGGAGGAACAGATTGGCAAGTGCTCGACGGCTGGTCGAAAATGCTGCCGAAGAAAGAAATAAAAAACCCAGAAACATGATGAGAATGTTGTAAAGTGCGGAAGTGCCTCCTTAATGTGTATATAAGTAAAATATTTTTTACAAAAATTAGGAGCTTCATTTTTTTTTTTTTTTGTAATTCTGGTTATTTCGGTAGTTGTTTCCAAACACGCAAGTTAGAAAGTCTTAAGGACTCACCTTTCATTCAAAGAGGGTAGAATCTCTGGAGAAATCTACAAGGGAGTCTGACCATATTATCTAAGGGTTACCAGGTTCTATTCCTCCTTTCTGAACATCATGCCTCAGTGAAGTTGGACTCTTCACTCTCTTGAAACACGCCCTTTGCTTTTGTATCACACAATCCTTGGATCTTTCAGTCCCTCCACCCCAGACGGCATCTCTCCACCAAATCTATTTCTCAGGTTTTCATGCATCCCTCAGGGGTCATCCCAATTCCTTTCAAAACTGCTGTCTTCAGAGAAATAGGGAACCTGGCTCTTCCTCAAATATTCGCTTTGCTTTCTCTCACCCATGTCTCTGCTCTGGTTGACCTCATGTCTGATATATAATCGCTCCTCCAACTTCATCTCTAAACTTTAACCTGTCCTTCAGGGACCGATCTCACATTTTATCTCCATCTTAAAACACAGCGATTTCCCAAATGCTTACAGTGTTTCCTCTAATTCACCACACGGTTCTGACTTGAGTCCTTCAATCATTCAAATGATATGGAGGTACTGCAGTTCAACTACCTAGTGCTCTCTTAATGTTGATGTGGAAGGATTCCAGCAAATGGGAGTGTATGGTCCTTCATACCTGACACCAGACTCCAATCAAGGCATTATGTATGGAAAAAAGACAATACAAGGAGGCTCTTAGGAAGAAAGGCTCAAGGACTCAAAAAGATGAGCCTCTTCTCATTTTCCATCCAAAATGGACTCACTGCTCTGGGAATCTCCCCTCAGACAGTAGACAAGAGGGGAACCTGTCAGAGGTGTGAGATAGCTGTGTTCAGACATTGGGTAACAAGCAGTGCAACGGACAACTGAAATGAGATTTCCGAATGCCCCCAGCTCACTACAGCCACAGGGTCCAGACCACAGCCCACAGAGGTCACACGAAAGACCAGCAATTCTGAGGCACTCAAGAGACTGAGATAAAAGTTCACAAAGCACTAAACACCCCCCATCTCCAGGGCAAAATAGCACAGAGAGGGTATCCAGAAAGGAAACAAGGCCCCACAAGTGTTGGCGGCGGGGGCAGGGGCACATGGTAAATTTTCAAGTCTTGGGCTGTATTTTCATCTGAGCCACTTGGGGTAAACTTCACAAGGCCAAAGGCAAACAAAAACATACAAAAGGAATTGGATAACAATTTCAGGAGCACTAACGGCTGGAAAAGTTTTCCATTTCCACAGCAAAGTGGAGAGCCTACAGAGTCCTCGGGAAACTAACACATTACTAGTGGTGCTGTTTGGCTCTAGATTAAACCTTTCTGCAACTACTCTAACATTGTTTTCTAAACCATTCTTGAAAGACTTGTCTATAAGAAAATTAAATGTGGACCAGAATAAAGTTTAGCATTCTTCAAAGAAAAACAACTAAATCTGTCACTCAACAATTTGTGCTTTATAATGCACTGAAATCTCATCAAAAATTAAGCAGACATGCAGGAAATATGGCCATAACCAAGAGAAAAGTCATTCATAAAAACAGATCCAGAGATGACAAGGATACTAGGATTGGCAAAAAGGATATAAAAGACCTGTTATAAATGTGTCCAAGGTTGAAGAGAAAAACTGTTCATGATGAGGAGAGATGTAAAGAAACAAATGGAATTTCCAGAGTATAAAAAATAAACATCTGAGTAAAAAATATTATGAATTGGATTGTAGCATATATTCCAAAATAAAGATCAGTAAACCTGAGTTTGTATTACTACAAATGAATGAAGAAATAAAGCAAAGGGAGGGAAAAGGGGCCTGGAGAAAATGATAAACAGTGACCTGTGCAGAAACATCAAGCAATCTAGCACCTATGTGTGTTTAGAGGCAAAAAGAAGTTTTGGGAGAGAGGATAGAGCTAAGGAAAGAATGGCCTATTGTTTTCCAAATTTGGTGAGGCCATAAACGCACAAATTTACCACACGAAGACATTCAAACTGAACAAATATGAAGAAAGCCACATGAGGCATGTCATAATCAAATTATGTTACATCAGTAATAAAAATAAAATTTTAAAAGCAGCCTGAGACCGGGCACAGTGGCTCACCCCTGTAATTCCAGCATTTTGGGAGGGCGAGGTGGCAGGATCACTTGAGGTCAGGAGTTGGAGACCTACCTGGCCAACATGGTGAAACCCCATCTCTACCAAAAAAAATACAAAAATTAGCCAGGCATGGTGGCACACATCTATAATACTAGCTACTCAGGAGGCTGAGGCAGGAGAATCTCTTGAACCCAGGAGGCAGAGATGGCAGTGAGCTGAGATCATGCCACTGCACTCCAGCCTGGGCAACACAGCGAGACTCCATCTCAAAATAAACAAAAAACAAAAAACACCCTTATTACTTACAGAAGAACATATTACTTACAGAATAATAAAATATAAAATATCTTCGACTGCCAAAAGAAAAAAAAAAGTCATCTTAGAATTCCATCTCAGCAAAAATATATTTCTAAGAAAAGGTAAACACATAATCAAATAATAAGTAAAGGCATTTTCCAGTAACAACAATAAAAGCTAAGAGAATTCCTCACCAGCAAGTCTGTACCATAAAATGCAGGAATCGTTTTGACAGAAAGGGAAGATGCCAGGTAGAAATTTGGTTCCATATGATGAAAAGAGTGTGCTTCAAACTTTCTGGAAGTTCCTTAAAGAGAGAGAGATTACCAGTTCGGTAAAAAACAAGACCCAGCTGCACGCTGTCTATGAAAACCCACTTTATATATAAACTGTAAGACAAATTCAGAGTAAAAGAAGGATGGAAGGAGATATAATATAAAAACATTAGTATAAAGAAAACAGAGTTGGCTATATTGGCTCATTGGCATAAACTGGGGTAGATTTTAAAGCAAGGGGTATTACCAGGAATAATGAGGGATATTTTTCCTCATGATAAAGCAGTTACATCACCAAGAACAGATATTAATATTAAATCAGTGTGCACCTAATAACAGAATTTGGAAATTCTTAAAGAAAAATCAATAGAAATAAAATAGACAAATTAACAACTACAATTAAACAATTCAACACTTCTTGTAAAAGATGTTTTAAAGAAGACAAAATATTAGTAAAGATTGAGAAGACTTAAAAACAGTATCATCCAGCACAACCTACTTGAGATTTATAGGACACTCTATCAAATAACAGCAGAATCCTTTCAAATATTACCCAATAGAACTCATACTAACCTATGAAATGTCTCAAAAAATCAGCATGATTTACAATTACACAAAATACAGTATTGATCTACAGTGGAATTTACGAGCTATCAATAACAGAAAGGTATCTGGAAAAATCCCCATATATTGGAGCATCAATGAACATATTTCTCAATGGTGAAAGGAGCAATCACAAGATACATTAGAAAACATGTTGAACTGATAGAAAATGAAACCATAACATACCAAGATCTGTGGAACTGCTGCTAAAGCAGCTCTTGGAGACAATTTTATAATTAAATGCTATTATAATAGAAAGAAGAGAAGCTCACTAATAAACAATTTAGAGCTTCCACCGTAAGAAACGGAAAGGGAAAAAGGGAACAAATTAAACCCAAAGTAAATAAAAGGAGTGAATAAAAAGAAACTGGACACAAAAGGAAACATTAAAAATAAACAAGTAAAAGTTGACTCCTTGAGAGAATCCATAAAATTGTGAGAACTCTCACTAGGTTCATTAAGGGGAAAAATAAAGTACAAGAGTCTCAGGTGTACACCCAGACTTCTGGCAGGCAGAAAACAGATTAAATCTGCGTTTTAGGGTTATGTAAAAGAGCCACCATGAGGTGGCAGTAACTGCGTTCACATTTTCTCACCTCCTGCAAGGCCAGGCGAGGCTCTGGACTCACCACTCAGCTCAGAAGCTGGGGAGAGGTTTACAGTAGCTCCATGGACTCTGGCCTCAGGCACAGCATTACTGTAGCTCTGGGGTTGTAGGAGGATGAAGAGGGAGGTGATCAGGACACCATGGTGATTGCGTGGGGGTAGTTAAGAACACGGACTTTGAATAGAGGGGGATTTTACTTCAAATTGCATCTCTGCCACTTAGGAGATAGGTGACCTTCAACATGTCCTCTAACCTTTACAGGCCCCAGGACCTGCCTCTGTAATCATCGGTACTATCAGCCTGGGAGGTTTGCTTCTGAGGATTCAATCAGATAACTTGCATAAAAATAGCCATGGTGGGGCTGGCTACAAAATTCCCACGGCTCAGTGCAAAATGGAAATGCAGGGTACCTTGTTTAAGAAGCAGTAGAAGAAAGTGTCATGAAAGGCAGGATAGAGATAATAGTTATACAGGAGGGATGGCAGAATCATTCAAATCTCCCTCCAAAATGAGCGTCATGATAATAGAATCATAACATCTTATTAATGGGACATATGGGTGAATTAAACAATTTTTCAGGTCCACTCATCTGTCAATTAATTTGGCCATCAAACTTTATACCTGGTGCAACTTCGTTTTCTTTTGAGAAGAATCTGCTGAAGCAAATGTTTCTGGAATCTTTTCTAAGCTGTGACAATATGGGGTTGAATTATTTTGATACACTAAGAAATTTTAGTATATCTGGAGCTGGTGATTTTTTCTAAATGGTTTTTATAAATGATATAGCTCCTTAAGCAAACCATTTTCATGTAAGTTCGAACTGAATTTTACATGTGAATTTATCCAGTGGTATTTTGATGCCTGTACTGATATTTCCTACAATTCGCAGGGGCCCACACCAGAACCAAAGCAGCACTGTAATCTGTAGTTTATTGAAAATACCTGCTTATGCATTCGCTTCTGTATCTTTAATAAGAAAAACTATTTTAAAATTGCCCTCCTTGTTAAGGTTTGATTCATCTGAAAGTTTATATAAAAGTAGGATTCCTCTCTATATAATATATAGAATATAATTATCCTTATAAATATAATTTCCATTTTTGAGGCCATGATAACACCTTGCATAATTCTAAACTCTCTGAAGAACTCTAATCAACTCCCTGGCCAACTTTATTACAATGTCCGTGTGCACACTTTTGTCTCGCAATCATTTACTGATAGTTTGCTGCCTCAACGCCTCAGTTCCTGTCCCGTGCTCAGGCCAGGAGGTTCATATTTTGCAGAAGCTCCAAGAAGAGTGACTCCAGGGATGAACAGGCACAAAGCCTCAGTGCTACCCCCTACAGAGGCCCTCCTTTCACCCCAGGGCTGAGGACTGGTACTGCACCGTAGGCAGAGCCCTGTGAGACAGTGGGGCATATGGAGACCAGGACTTTTTTTTTTTTTTTTTTTTGATGGAGTTTCGCTCTTATTGCCCAGGCTGGAGTGCAATGGCATGATCTCGGCTCACCACAACCTCTACCTCCTGGGTTCAAGTGATTCTCTTGCCTCAGCCTCCCTAGTAGCTGGGATTACAGGCATGTGCCACCATGCCCAGCCTCAGGTGTCTGGGCTGCTCCAGAGATGTGCGGGCTAAGGGCAGCTAGACCAACTCTGACCAATCATGTGGCTGTGGTGCCGGGGCCTGAGCCTGTCCACTTCGTGTCTCTGTGTGCCCACTCTGCCCATGCGCACACGTCACTCACAGGACTCCACTTACAAAACGTAAGGTCAAAGAAAAAATTATTCAGAACATTGAGAGGGTGATGTTCTTACACCAGGACCTGGCCCTCCGAGAGCAGGTACCTGTGGGACTGCCCTGCCCTCAAGCCCATGAAGGTGGCCATTCCACAGAAAGAGAAATGAATAAAACTGCTTCTGTTAATTAACACTGAGGACTTAGTGCTAAGAAACTTTGTTTTCTAAAATCAAAGACATGAGAGACTTTGCTTTCTGGGATCCCATCTATAGGAATGAGGCTTCCGTCTCTCGCCTAGGGAACTGAACCATGTTGCCACAAAGAAACAGCCTGGAGGTTCCCCCCTCAGTTACAGGAAAGAGGTTTGGGGACACAGCATGGATCCTCATGCTCCATTAAAAACAGGCCATGTGTCTCTCAGTCAGGCTTGATGGCTCCTCTTTTACATGGCTTTGCTCTGAGCTCATGAAAATGAATTCAATTAGATTTGACCTAAGCCTGGCATGCCCTCAGATCCTATAACAGCTACGTTTCTAGTTTTGGTGAAGAACCCCATGTCTGTGCTGGTGGATGGTCTTCCTTGCTGAAGGTGATAACTACCTCTGAAAGCAAAGGTGACACTCTGATGGTCCTTATTAGGACAAACCTTATCACCAGGATGCACATGGCTGTGAAGGAGTCCCATTGGGCTGTGCCAGAAAAAAGCAGTCGCTGCACCCATAGGGAGTTTCATGGGAAGAGTCAGCCCAGCTGTCCTTGAGCAACAGGCCCATGTTACCTCAGCCTTGGTGGCTTCTTCCCCAGGGACACAGAGGTGCTGCACTTCTCAGTGACTTTCCTATTTCAGAGCAATGTCCCTCCTTCTCTAACAAGGCCTCACAAATGGACTGACATCTAGAGAGGACAAAAAGTATAAACCACCATGCTATCGGTGGTTCCTGGGGATTGGACCAGGAGTGTCAAAGAAATTCACACTCTGCTATGGGCGAGTTTTTAGATGCGAGTGTATTACTTTTATAATAACAATGTTAAGAATAGGAGTCATTAAGAACGTATTAATCAGGGAGTGACGCCGCACATGAAAAAGTTGGGAACCCATCTCTTAACTCAAACTCTAAGCCCCAATAAAGCCCCTTGCCAAGTACCACGGCATGTCCTTAAGGATAGTTACTCAACAAAGAATAGACATGACAACCTAATTCAATGTGTGACTCTAGATTGAGCATATACCCAGACAAATCAACAGCCATGAAGCTTTTCTTGGAGTAAGTGCAATGTCCAGGGGCACACTTTAGCTTTGCAATAATTTATGGACAGGTGCTTCCTGAGCACCTATGGCTCCCGTCCCAGTGTTCAGGCCAGGGAGCTGTTCTTGTTAATTGGTGCAAATGGCACTGGGATGGAGGCGGGGATTTTCCTCATTTGTAAGAGATCCATGCTGAGATAATTAAGGTGAAGCACCATGATGTTTGCCTCTTTCTAAAGGTAACAGAGACATATATATATTTTAAAAACATCATTAACTTAGACAAGGCATGTAAAGGCTTTATTTCACATTTTGTTTCTCTGTATGCTTTCGTCACCAGGAAGAAATAGTTTGAGTGTCAGGAATGAATGAGTCTGCCCCTCAATTCCAGTCGGCTGGACACACAGGGAAGCAAAGACCTGACGCAGCTGCAGCCCTGGATGCAAATTCCTCAGCAGTTCTGACAGCACCTGACCCAGCCCTCTCTTTGCATATCCCATTGGAAACACCCTCTGACAGAAAAAGCCACTGAGGATCCTGACCTTGCGATGTCCTCACCAGCTTCCTTTAAATCCACCTCTGGCCTCCCAGGAACCAGAAATCTTTAGAATGTGACATTTTGAAGAAGAGGTAGAGGGAGTCCACGAGTAAAGGCTCAATGTCCCCATGGCTGTGTCACTGCTGCACCCTGAGACAGCACAGACATGGACACTGGGGCCTGCTCATCCTTCAAATGTCCCTTAGATCCAAAGAGGGAGGAACCAGGAAGAAGGCTAGTTATTCTCCCGAGAAAAGCCCCATCCCTGAGCCCCTGGGGCTCTATTCATTGTTCACGACCCCCGATGATTTCTCTGGGTTATGGAGGAAGGACAGGGTCCTGAGAGACCTATCACCAACAGGGAGACCACGTGGAGGCCTTGCAGCCCCACTGTGTGCTTCTCCACCAAATCCCGACAGCAGTGAGCTCCCTTAGTGCTGAGTCTGTGGAAGGCAAAGAAAGCCCTGGCTCCCAAAGCCCTGAAGCCCTGTGGAGCTGACGCTCCCTGAGTGACTGTGTGAATGGAAGGAACTCAAGTGTGGGCTGTAGGCCACCTCCTGGCCTAGGGCCTAGGGTGGACTCTAGAGGGGGACACATGAGAGTCCAATCACACCCTCCCATTCTCCTTCTCAGAGGAAGGGAAACAGGCACCCATCTGCCTCATCTCTGTCCCCTGGGGATGATGGGGAATTTGAGGGGACTTTTCACATGCATTTCACCAGCTCGGATCTCCCGGGAGGACTGGGCTCACCACACTCCTGGTGCTGCCAGAGCGATGAGCCCCTCCAGGGTCCCTCTGCTTCATCCCCAGGAGCTAAATGTTCCAGCAATGGATGGAATTAGATGGAACCAGCTCCCAGTGTGGCCTAGGACTGTCCCCAGATAGGAAAAACAGGACATCCCACAGAGCGGGTGGCAGGTGAGCTCCACGCTACAGGCCCCGAGTTTGAGTTTGAGTTTGTTCCCCTGTGAGACAGGCCCAGCCCCTCACTCCAACCATACACTTTTAAATGATGCAAGACAGGAGGATTTTGGTCCCAGAGAGCAGGAGAAGGGGATTGTCTGGGGTTTCCTGAGTCCAAATTTGCATACAATCTCCTGAGTGTGCACTGTTCTATTAGGACCATTCTCTGACTCACCAGCTAAGTGGTTGAATTCTACGCTTTGCAATGAGCATTGCAGCCAACACCAGGTCTGAATTCTACCTGGTGACCAGAGGCCAGGACCTTATAAGGTGGAAGTCCCTTCCCAGACTCAGCTCCTGGTGAAGCTCCCAGCCATGAGCCATGAGGGTCCTGTATCTCCTCTTCTCGTTCCTCTTCGTATTCCTGATGCCTCTTCCAGGTGAGATGGGCCAGGGAGATAGGAGGGTTGGGACAAATGGAAGAATGAGGTAGAGGCTGTCTGTGTCTGCCTCCTCTCTAACTTCCCCGAACCCTCCCTCTCTTTCTCGCTTCCTACCTCCTCTCTCTCTCTCTCACCTCTCTCTCCCACTATGTCTCCTGCCTCTCTCCATCTCTCTCTTCTGCCTCTGTCTCTCTTCCTCCATCTCTCTCTCTCCTGCCCCTTGCTGTTTCTCTCCTACCTCTCTCTGTCCAGCCTCTCTCTCCCTCCCTCCTCTGTCTCTTTCTCTCCCTCCTGCCCCTTCCTCTCTCCCCTGTCTCTTGTCTATCTCCCTCTCCTGTCTCTCTCTCCCTCGCTCTATCTCTCTATTTCCAGTCTCTCCCTCTCTCCCTCTCTCTATTTCCTGCCCCTCACTGTCTCTCTCTCTGTCTATCTCTCTCACCTATCTTTGTCTGTCTTCCTCTCTCCCTCTCCTGATTCTTGCTCTTTCCCTCTCTCTCTCCCTCCTCATTCTCTCTCCTTATATCTCTCTGTCCTGCCCCTCTCTCTCCCTCTCTCCCCCGCTCCTGTCTTTCTGTTTCTCTCTCCTTTTCCCCTTTCTCTCTTCCCTATCTCTCTCTCTCTCCCTATCTCTTTCTCTCTCCCTCTCTCCCCCAGAGCTTGTTTTTCTCTTTCTTCTACACACAACTTTAGACTGAGTAGACCACATGCCTTGCTTAATTGAGCCAGGCATTGGTTCAATAGAGAAGGAGCTTGGGGAACCCAATGGACACCTCAATCTCTCTTTAGGCTGATATGAAGGGGCCCAGTAGCTTTTGAAACTCATCTCCTCACTGCTTTCCATGCTATGACTGTTAAGACTATGGTTGAAACCCATTAGGTAACTTTTTAAAAATAAAAGTCAGAAAAGTTATTTTATCTAAAAAGAAGTACAGAATGTCACTTTCTAAGGGTTTACATTTCAAGGGTAGATACTGCAACCTAGAGAACTCCAGAGAATCTTAAGGCCCAGCCTATCCTCTGGGAACTACTGCTCCAGGCACACTGCCCCTGGGTCTTTTCTGATCGGAGGCCCTGAGAACGCTTCCCTGCCACGAGGCCACTGCAGGTTCACAGGACAGGGACAGCTCATTGAAAGCAACTTTTAAACCTGGATGCCAAACCTTCATTTTCTCCTTGATATTATGGAAATAAAACAGAAACCACGAAAGGATAAAAGAGGGAGAATGGAAGGGAAGGAGTGGAGAGAGGGAGAAAGAAAATTTGAGACTGAAACCTAAAGTAACTGATGAGGTGGATATTATGTTGTCAAAGCTGCATTTTATCAATTTTGTTTACGGGTGCTGGGTTACCAGGGAATGGGGCTCTGAGAGGCACCAGAGACCTCAATATTTTCCAACACGGAGCACAGGACCAGGACAAAAGAAAGGAAGGGAGGAAGGAAGGAAGGAAGGGAGGGAGGGAGGGGGAGGGAAAAAAGAAGGGTAACATTGAAATCAGGAGTTAGATATAAGAAACAAGCCATTACCAACCTTATCACTACAGTTAATTGTGGTTTTCAACTGTAAGCTACTCTATGTTAGGTTCATATTTGACAATTCCAGCCCAGTGAGATGCATGTTTTTATTCCATCTCAGTTCAAATACTTAACAGACTAAATGATTTGGAAAGCAAAAGTTGCCGGCCTGTGTGCTAAAATGGAGGTGGGGTGGCTGTGAGGTTCTCTTCTCCTGGTGGAGCTTGAATTCACAAGAGATCGTTCACGAGGTCCTACCTCACCCCACCTGGATGCCCCCGTCACGCAGGAGAGATTGGAGTCTTTCACACTCAGGTTCTACAAAAATAAGCATCCCCCCAAACCACAGCAGTGCCAGTCTCCATGTCAGAAACTTAGATCCCAGTGACTGGCTCACGTCTCATTACCATGATGGAACAGCCCAGGCTTGGGAAAGAAGCCCACTGCCGATTTACTCGAGGCGAGACTGACACAGGGTTTGTGGCTTTGCAACACGGGTTTTGAATTCTAATCTGCTGTTTGCTTTTCCTGTGTTTTCCTGTTAGGTGTTTTGGGTGATATAAATAACCCTGTCAGCTGCATAAGGAGCGGCGCCATATGTCATCCGGCGTTTTGCCCTAGAAAATTTAAACAAATCGGCACCTGTGGTCTCCCTGGAACAAAGTGCTGCAAGAAATGAGGAGGCTGAGAAGCTTCTGTGGCTGATGTGGATTCAGAAAGGGCTCCCTCAGCAGAGACGTGCGACATGTAAACCAAATTAAACTATTGTTCAAAGACAGAATCTAGATGCTAGTAATTGCGGCAAGTTCGTGGTGTTGGTTTGGGCAGGCCACTCTCTGACATCCTGGGAATGTCCTTCTCTGCTCTGCAGACCAGTGCAGTGATTAGGGACACCACAGCGGCGCTTGGAGTGCTTTCAGGGCCACAGGCATCTGTCCCATTGTGTTCCCTGACCTTCCCCAGTTGCTTCCAGCATTTTCCTAGAATGAGTGCTTCCCTCCTCCTGCATTCTCCCCTTGCATGCCCTCACCTATCCCTCACCTTCCCTAAAAAAAGCAAGCCCAACTCAAAGACCACTTCCCTCACGGAATCATGGCAGATCTGCCAAGGGAGGAGACGCCCAGTCCTCTGTTCTCCACAAGTGCTCCCTTCTTCTGGTTTATGTTTCTTACGCAATTATGCTTCCTACAGAGGTGCATGAGTTTTTAACTCTCCATTTAGCTATGAAATCTCTACTAGTGTGGAATCTGTCTTATTCATTTATGTGCTGGTCATTCATAAACTATTTCATAAACTGGATGGCAAAATGGAGTTGTACAAGGGTTTCCTTACACACAAACATAATGGGATCCAAGTAAATGCTGTTAAAAACAAGTCCTGTTTGAGGGCACCAGTAAATGAGAACAATACAGCATGGGACACAAGGAGAGGGGGAGCAAACCTCAAGACGAAAGACGGCGTCTGAGGCCTCGTCAGCCTGGACTTTGTTGTCCGTATTTCTATCAGCATTTTGGTCACATACACAACATGTTTCTAAAGAGTTCCAAACTCTCCCTCAACTGCCTGTCCTTTTTCTTTGTTGTTGTTGAGGCCACGTCTCACTCTGTTGCCCAGGTTGGAGTGCAGTGGCATGATCTCGACTCACTACAACTTCCACCTTCCGGGTTCAAGCAGTTCTCATACCTCAGTCTCCCAAGTATCTGGGACTACGGGGGTGAGCCAGCACACCCGGATAATTTTTGCATTTTTAGTTATGGGGTTTCACCATGTTGGTGAAGCTTGTCTTGAACTCCTGACCTCAGATGATCCACCCACCTCCGCTTCCCAAAGTACTGCGATTACAGGCCTGAGCCACCACGCCCAGCCTCCTCTGCCTGTCTTTTGCTGAGCCCGGCAGACTCTTCCAACCTCT
This sequence comes from Ateles fusciceps, assembly GCA_036589455.1. Lineage (NCBI taxonomy): Eukaryota > Metazoa > Chordata > Mammalia > Primates > Atelidae > Ateles > Ateles fusciceps. The sequence goes on along the minus strand of JAZHEH010000837.1, from coordinate 35,776 downwards.
GCCAGTTACCCAGTTACAAGGCCATTTCTCCATTTTTTATGTATCTTTATAGCAATGTCCCCTCCACGGTACCAGTTTTCTGTGTTTGTTTGTTTTTACTACTGTAAAGAAATACCTAACGCTGGGTAATTCACAAGAAAAAGTAGTTTATTCTGGCTTACTAGTCTGCAGATGTTATAAGTAAAATGCTGCCAGCATCCGGTGAGACCTCAGAAAGCTTCCTATCGTGGTGGAAGGTGAGGGGGGGAACAGGCGTATCACAGGCTGAGAGAAGGAGCAACACTGGGAAAGTGCCACAGTGTGTTTAACAGCCAGAGCTCCCATGACTCAAAGCAGGAACTTGCGGATCATCTCCAGGACAGCACCAAGCTGTTCCCCGAATGATCCACTCCCCCGGCCAAACACATCCTGCCAGGCCCCACCTCTGGCATTAGGGATTACATTTCAGCATGATATTTGGAGAGGAAAACATTCAAACCCCAATTTACAGCTGAGAGTAGCAGAGAGGGGGCCACTGGAAGGAGGCAGGGGTCCTGAGTTTTGGAGAAGGGCATGGACACCTTCACTCTAGGGCTAGGTGGTGATGTGAGCGCACTGGGGGTAAGACGTCACCAGGTCAGAGAAAAGCAAAAACGCCATAAGGAAGTGAACGGCAATTTCAAACGGACAGACAAGACTTTACCACTTTGCATCCCCCACAGCAAAATCCAGAGACCTCAGAAAGCCATCAGCCAGTCGTGGTGCTATTTAGCTCTAGATTAAAGTGTTCTGCACCTGCTCCAAGAAACGTGTGAAGCCGTTCCTGAAAGGTCCAGACAGATCTACAGAACCTCAAATGTGAACGTGGATGTGAATAAGCTCTAACAGTCTTCATAGGAAAACAATAAAAATTGTCACGCAGCCATTTCAGCTCTATAATATATTGAATCGAGGGGAAAAATTTCCAGGCATACAAAGAAGGAAAGTAGGGCTCATAACCAGGAGTAAAGTCATTCAGTAAAAACAGACCCAATGACAACAAAGACACTAGGGTTAGAAAGGGGATGTAAGGGAGGGATTGTAAAAGTTATAATATGTGCAAGGCCGAAGAGAAAAACTGTTTCTGATGAGGAGGGACACATATAAAGAAACAAATGGACCTTAAAATGAGCATGTGAATCAAAAATATTCTGAATTGAATTAATGGCATAAGACAGTATTGAACAAAAGATCAATAAGTCTGACTGTATTAATACAAAGAAAGAAAGAAGTAACACAAAGGGGAAAAAGTTGGATAAACAATGAACAGTGTGCTGTGCAGAAATATCAAGCAATCTATCACCTGTGTGTGTTTAAAGGCAGAAAGAAGTTGAAAGGAAAAGGATAAAGTTAATAATCTGTCTCAAAAAAAAAAAAAAGGAAAGAAAATAGCCTATTTTTGTAAATTTGGTGAGACTATACAAATTTGGTATTTAAAGACATCCAAGAAGAATAATTATGAAGAAAACAAGAGCAAGGCTATTAGAATTATATTAGTCCATTTTCACGCTACTATAAAGACTGCTAGCTGAGACTGAGTAATTATTTTTAAAAAAAGGTTTAATTGACTAATAGTTCTGCAGGCTTAACAGGAAGCATGGCTATGAGGCCTCAGGGAACTCACAATCATGGGTAAGGTGGAGAGGCACCAAGCAAGTCTTACATGTGGCAGATGAAAGAGAGAGAGAGAGAAAGAGAGACACAGAGACAGAGAGAGAGCACACAGGGGAAACTGCCATTTATAAAAACATCAGCTCTCCTGAGAATTCACTCCCTGTCATGAGAACAGCATGGGGGAAACCAATGGCAGGATCCAGTCGCCTCCCACCAGGTTCTGCCGCCCCACACTGGGGATTATGGGATTACAATTCGAGTTAAGACTTGGGTGGGGAAACACAGCCAAGCAATATCAATAATCAAATTATTTTCAATCAAAAATAATGAGGTTTTTATCATTATTATTTTTTTTTTTTTTTTACAGAGTCTTGCTCTGTTGCCCAGGCTGGAGTGCAGTGGCACAATCTCGGCTCACTGCAACCTCTGCCTCCCAGGTTTAAGCAATTCTTCTGCCTCAGCCTCCTGAGTAGCTGGGACTACAGGCATACATCACCATGCCCAGCTAATTTTTTTTTTTTTTTTTTAAGTATTGATGGGGTTTCACCATACTGGCCAGGCTGGTTTCGAACTCATGACCTCATGATCCCCCCACCTTGGCCTCCCAAAGTGCTGGGATTATAGGCGTGAACCACCGCACCCAGCTGAGGAAATCTTAGCGAAGACACACTGCTTACAGAAGAATGAAAAATAAAGTGATTAAGTACCAAAGAAGAAATACATGTCAAGATAGAACACATGCAAGCAAAAAATATATTTCAAATTATGGCAAACACATATTCCAATAATAAGTAAAGGCATTTTCTAATAACAACAAAAACTAAGAGAATTCCTCACTAGCAAACCTGTACCACAGAACAAGCCCCAAATATATGCTGTCTGTAAAAAAAAAACCCAACGTATAAACCAAACATAAAGACAAAGATAGCTTGATATAAAAGGGATGGGAAGAGCTGCAGAATGGAAACATTAATCTAACAGAAGCAGAATTAGTTGTATTGGCTAACTGACTCTAAATCAAAGCACAGTTAAAAGCAAGGTGTATTATCAGCGACTAACAGGGTATTTTTCCCAGTGTTAAAGTGGTTAAGTCACCAGGGACAGATATTATTACTATGAAATTAGTATGCACCTAATAAGGGAATCTCAAAAATTTTAAAGATAAATTGATAGAACTGAGAGAGGAAAATGACAAATTAACAATTACAATGGGATATTTCCACACTTTTTTCTTTTTAATAGCTTTTTTGTTTTGTTTTTTTGAAACTGAGTTTCGCTCTTGTCAACCAGGCTGGAGTGCTGTGGCGTGATCTCGGCTCACTGCAACCTCCCTCCACCTCCCGGGTTCAAGCAATTCTCCTGCCTCAGCCTCCCAAGTAGCTGGGATTAAAGGTGCATGCCACCACGCTCAGCTAATTTTTATATTTTTACTAGAGACAGGATTTCACCATGTTGGCCAGGTTGGTCTCAAACTCCTGACCTTAGGTGATCCACCATCCTTGGTCTCCCAAAGTGCTGGAATTCGAGCTGTGAGCCACTGTGCCTGGCCTTTCCTTGATATAGTTTTTTTGCAGACACATATATGTAAAGATGGAGAGGACCTGAATAACAAGTATCATCCACTGTGACCTGTTTGAGATTTACAGGGCACTCCTCCCAATAACAGTACAATGCATTAACATGTTACTTAAGAGAGCTCATACTGATCTAAGAAGCAAGTCTCAAAAAATCAAAATAATTTAAAGTCAAACGAAACATAATGTCTATCCACAGTGGAGTGTACGAAGCTGTCATGAAGAGAGAGTTGGAAAATTCTCCGAATATTGGGACATTACTGAACATGTTTCTAATGAGTAAAAGGAGAAATTAGAAAATAATTTGAAGTGATAGCAAATGAAAACATAACAAAATTTGTGGCAATACAGCTAAACCAGCGCTTGGAGAGAAATTAATAACCTTCACTGCTGTTACAATGGGAAGCAGAAAAACACAGAAATACACAATGTAAGCTTTCACTGTAAAAAATACTGGGGGAAAAAAAGAACTAAACTGAAAGAAAATGAGTGAATAAAAAAGAAAGTGGGCACGAAATAAAACATTAAAAAAATAAATGAAAGCTAATTGCTTGAGAGAATGCATACAATTGTGAGAACTCTCACTAGGTTCATTACAAGGGGAAAATAAAAAATCACAGGAAGTCTTAGGTGCACACCCAGGCTTCAGGCAGGCAGGAAACTGAGATTAGATCTGCGTTTTAGGGTCATGTAGACGAGCCGTCAGGAGGCGGCAATAACTGCACGCTCAATCCTCACCCCCTGCAAGGCCAGGCCAGGCTCTGGACTCACCACTCAGCTCAGGAGCTGGGAGAGATTTACAGTAGCTCCATGGACTCTGGCCTCAGGCAGAGCATTACTGTAGCTCTGGGGTTGTAGGAGGATGAAGAGGGAGGTGAGCAGGACACCATGGTGATTGCGTGGGGGTAGTTAAGAACATCAGCTTTGAAGAGAGGGGATTTTATTTCAAATTACATCTCCGCCACTTAGGAGATAGGTGACCTTCAACATGTCCTCTAACCTTTCTAGGCCCCAGGACCTGCCTCTGTAAACTTGGGTAACACCAGCCTGGCAGGTTTACTTCTGAGGATTCAGTGAGATAACTTGTATGAAAATGGCCATGGCGGAGCTGGCTGCAAAATCCCCCACAGCTCAGTGCAAAATGGAAATGCAGAGGACCATGGTTTAAAGAGCAGAAAAAGACAGTGTAATGAACGCAGTAGGATAGTAATCTTTTTTTCAAGCAAATGTTTTTCATTAATGAAACATTTAATAGTTACACAGGAGTAACAACAGAATCTCACTAATCTCCACAGAAATTAATTCCATCGTTTTAATAAATACTACTACTTTATTAATTGGATCTAGATGAAACAAACAATTTTTCTGGCCCACTTTTTGTCAATTAATTTATTAAGTCATCGAACTTTATACCTTGAGCAACTTCATTTTATCTTTTGAGAAGAATCTGCTAAAACACCTTTCTGGAATATATTCTAAGCTATGACAACATGCCAATAAATTCTTTTGAAACAAATTTTAGTGTATTTGGAGCTGGTGATTCTTGTGAAACAATTTTTCTCACAAGATGTAACTCTTTAAACAAATCAGTTTCATGTAAATTTAAGTGTAAATTTCGCCAGTGGAATTTTGCGGCATCTTCTGATATGTTCTGTAAGTTGCAGAGACCCACAGATGACCAACTGTGGTATCATGATTTGTAACTTATTCAAAACCTCTGTTTAAGAATTCTACTGTTGTGTACTTAATAACAAGAAAAACTTGATTTTTAAACTTGCCTTCCTTGTCAATAATTGATTAATCAGGTTTTTCTTTTTCTTTTGACAAGTTCTCCATTTTGACAAGTGCGGTAGTATAGCTCACTACAGCCTGGACTCATGTGATCCGCCTCCCTCAGCTTCCCAAGTTGCTAGGACTATGAGCATGTGACACCATGGCCAGCTAATTCTTATCTTACTATCATTATTCTTCTTTGTAGAGATGGTGTCTAGTTATACTGCCCAGGCTAGTATCCAACACCTGACCTCAAGCAATCCTCTGACCTCAGCCTCACAATGTGCTGGGTTAACAGGCAGGAACACCCATGCCTGGCCCATCACAAGTTTTACACAAATATTGCATCCATCTCTGTTAAATGTGACTATCGTTACATGCTTAATTTCCATTTCTGAGCCTTGGATAACTCCTTGAAGAACTCTGAACTCTCTGAAGAATTCCAGTAACTCCCTGGTATACTTTATTGCAATGTCCACAGGCACATTTTTCCTTTGTGACTATCTACTCCCAATGTGCTATCTATCTGAGCACCTATAGTTCCTGTCCTGGGGCTCAGGTCAGTGGGTATTTGTGCAGAAGCTGCAAGGATGACGCTGAGGATAAACAGGCACAGAGGTGTCGCTGCTGCCTTCACACAGACACCCTCCTTTCACCCCAGGGCTGAGGACACTGCAGCTGCTGCTGCTGCCACCTCCCATCCCCCGTCCCTTGCCATCTTCCCTCCCAGTTCAGGCGTGCCTGGGCCGCTCCAAGGATGCCCGTGCTCAGGGCAGTAAGCTCCAGCACGTGGCCTTCATGCCGCGGGCCTGGGCCTGCCCCATCATCTCCCCCTCATAGCCACTCTGCCCATGTGCACACTCCATCGCCTCAATGGGCTTCACTTACAAAACACAGTTCTAAGAAAAAAACAAGAAAGTCAGCAGAGCCTGACACCAGGCACTGGCCCTTCTGAGAGCAGGTCCCCGTGTCCCTGCCCAGCCCTTAAGCCCATGAAGCTGGCCCTGCCTCCACAACTGAGAACCAGTAAAACTGCTTCTGTTCTTTGAGGACACAGTGCAGAGAAACTTTGTTTCCTAAACCACAGATATGAGAGACTTTGCTTTCTAGGAGCCTATTTCTAAGAATGAGGCTTCCCACACTTGCCTGGGGAACTGAACCATTTTGCCACAAAGAGCGAGGCTGGAATTCTCTCCTCAGTTCTAGGAAAGAGGTTTGGGGACACAGCAGGGGTTCTTACGTTCCATAATAGACAGCACAGTGAGTCTACTTCTCAGTCCGACTTGATGGTTCCCCCTTTTACACACAATCTGGCTTTGCTTTGAGCTCATTAAGAAAAAAATCAGTCATTTATATGTTTCCAAATCTTCACGTCTCCAAATCCTAGAATTGCCACAGCTCTGCTTTTTGTGAAGAACCCCGTGTTTGTGCCAGTGGATGCTCTTCCTTGCTGAAGCAAGATAATAGCCCTAGCTTTAAGACAAAGGTGCCCCTCCATTGGTACTGGTTAAATAGACTTCATCACCAGGATGAACACGGATGTGAAGGAGTCCCACTGGGCTGTGCCAGCAGGTGCAACCACAGGAATTTTCAATAGGAAGAGTTCGCCCAGTTGTCCTGGAGCAACCCAGACCCATGTTACCTAAGCCTTCGTGGCTTCTTCCCCAGGGACACAGAGGTGCTGCACTTCACAGCGACTTTCCTGTTTCAGAGCAATTTCACCTCCTTCACAAGGGCTTGCAAATGGACTGAGATAGACAGAGCACAAAAGATATAAAACCAAAATGCTATCAGTGGTTCCTGGGATTGCAACATGATTAGAGGAGAAATTCACACTCTTCTATGGGTGAGTTTTTAAATGCGAGTGTATTACTTTTATAATAATACTGCTAAGCATAGGAGTCATTAAGAACGTATCAATTAAGATTGATGTCACACATGGAAGAGATGGCAACCAGTCTCTTAATTCAAACTCTAAGCCCCAATAAGGCCCTTCTCATAGTACCATGACATTTCTTTAAGAGTATTTACTCAACAAACTAAGAGACACGACAACCTGATTCAATGTGTGAATCCAGATTAAACACCTTTCCAGAAAAATCAACCGCCATGAAGCCATCGTTGGAACAACTGGAAAAATCTGAAATATTGACAAGATAATAAATAGCACTGAGGAATTATTTTTCTTAACGTGTGTGCATTGTATTGCGTTCGATGTGGGAGTTTTCCCTCATGTAAGAGATTCATGCTGACATAATTACAGTAAAGTATTACAATGTTTGCCTCTTTCTAACTTTAAACAAACTTATCACACAAAGGTTCTCACATGATTGGATATTTCTCTACTTTGTACACAATTCTTCTCACTCTGCACAGAAAGGCTCTTCTCTTCTGGTGGTCTCAAGCACTAAAATCCTGATGTTAACAGAATAGTAGTAAAAATGCCTCAGTGACTGAAGTTGAAAGCAGAACACTGGTACATGACTCTCGTACCCAGTATCAGGAATATACAACGTCTTATTCAAAAGTACAAAATAAATTATCTGTAGGCATAAATAATGACCGCATTAAACCACTGTATATTTTGTCAGCCGAAATCAGTAACTGATGGTTAGAGTGGTTTCTCAAACATCAGCCAGACTTTTCTTCATTTATTCCAACTGGCTTCTCTGAAGTTACTGGTGAGGAACACTGGTCTGGGCTTCCTTTCACAATTCATTAATAAAGGTAAAGCACTCTTCTAGGAATTAGAACAGGCCACCACCCATACCACCTCCCATTCCACACATTGCACCCATTCCAGGGCCATTCCCTTCTTTAGGAATTTGTGACAACATCTGATCTAATTAACAGAGCGGCTACGCCAGCAGCATCCGATAAAGCAGTTCTCACAACCTTTGGTGGGTCATTAATTCCTTTTTCCACCATATTTGGAAAATCTCCCACCATAGTAACATAATCAACTTCTGAGGAACTTTGCATAATTTTTTCAACTATCAAAGATCCTTCAACACCTGCATTCTTAGCAGTGGTCACTGCTGGAATTTTGCGTGTTCTTTTAATAATTTCTATACCAGTTTTTTGATCTTCATTAGCTGGAGTCAATGAGTCCAAGGCTGAAATGCACCAAAGCAGGGAACAACCCCCTCCCAGAACAGTGCCTTTTCAACAGCTGCTCTTGTAGCATTAAGGGCACCTGGAACTCTGTCTTTCTTTTCATTCACTTCAGCATCACGTGTGCCACCAACCTTCAGCACAGCTATTCCATCTGAAAGTTGTGCCAGCTGTTCAGTTTTTCATTTTCATATTCACTAGTTGTGACATCTAACTGCTCAATGATTTCTTGAATACGTTTTTCAATTTGAGCCTTGTTACCTTTCTTTTCCTTTTAAGAGCATGGCATCATCTTTGATCACAGTGACTTCTCCAACTTCTCCTAAGTCATGAGGCTGAACGTCTTCAAGATTTAGGGTCAACCCCTCTTCTCCAGACACTGCACCTCCAGTGGCAATAGCCGTATCTTCAAGCTGGTTCTTTCTATTGTCACCAAACCCTGGAGCCTTGACTGCCACAATCTGAAGACCAACCTTTAGCCTATTCAAGATGAGTGTGCTTAGAGCTTCTCCATCAGCGTCTTCAGTGATTATGACCAAAGGCTTACGGTGAGCATTGGTAATTTCAAGAGCGGGTACAATGGACTGGATACTAGAAATTTTCTTTTCATTCAACAGAACATAGGCATCGGGGGAATTCACATTTCTGACCTTTGATGTATTAATAAAGTATGGAGAAATATATCCTTGGTCACATTTTTCTGCCTTCAATAATTTCTAATTCATCAGTGTTTTTCCATTCTTTCCTGTGATGACACTCTTTCTTCCAAGCTTCTTCATTGCATCAGAGATGATGTTACCAATTTCTTTGCCTCTGTTTGCAGAAATTGTAGCAACCTGCGCAACCTCTTCAAGGGTGGTCACAGGTTTGGACTGCTTTTTAAGTACAGCAATTACAGCATCACCAGCTAACATCACACCTCTCCAGATTTCCACTGGATTAGCACCTTTGCTAATCTCCGGTAGCCTTACTTGGAAACAGAGCGTACCAGTACAATAGCAGTGGTAGTGCCCTCCCCCAACCTCTTTATCTGTGTTACTGGCAACATCTTGAACAAGTCTAGCTCCAACGTTTTTATATTTATCCTTTAACCCAATTGACTTTGTAACAGTCACACCATTTTTTGTTACTTTGGGACCTCCCCAGCTCTGCTCAATAATCACTGTTCTTCCCTTTGGCCCCAGTGTAACGGCTACAGCGTCGGCTAAAAAGTCTAGGCGTTGAAGCATTAAGGCTCAGGCATCTGCACCAAATTTTACATCTTAGGCATCAGCCCGAGTGAGGTGAGGAGCCAGGACCCTGGATGCCGGTCTGATCTGGTAAAGACTGTGTGTAACTGAAACGTTTCTGCAGGGCGGCGGCAGGACACGCGCGGGGCGAGGCAGGTCATCGGCAGCGAGTGAGGGCTGTCTCTTACTTTCTAAAGGTGACGTAGCAAATATGCAAAAACCCATAAATTATTAATTTAGGCAGAGCACATAAAGGCTTTATTTGATATTCCATTTCTCTGTATGCTTTCTTTAACAGGAAGAAATAGTTTTAGTGTCAGGAATGAATGAGTCTGCCCCTCAATTCCAGCCTGCTCAACACACAGGAAATCAAAGTCCTGATAATTGGAGTGACTCCGTGGTGACTTAGCTCCAGCCCCGGATGCAAATTCGTTTAGCAGTTCTGACAGCACCTGACCCAGCCCCTTCTTTGCATACTGCACCAGAACCTTCTTGTTTTCCTTTGGGACTGAGTCTTGCTCTGTCTTAAGTGATTCTCCTGCATCAGCCTCCCAAGTACCTGGAATTATAGGCGTAAGCCACCACACCTGGCTAATTTTTGCATTTTTAGTAGAGATGAGGTTTCACCATGTTGGTCAAACTGGTCTCATACTCCTGACCTCACATGCTTCACCTGCTTTGACCTCCCGAAGTGCTGGGCTGCTCATGGTGTGAGCGGCCATGCTAGGCCAGAAACTTCCTTTTATAAAAAAAATGTCATTAAGGCTCTTGGCCACACAGTAACATCACCAGCTTCCTCTAAATCCACCTCCAGCCAGCCTGGAACCAGAGTTCTTCAGAACCTGACATTTTAAATGAAGAGGTCAAGCAGGCCACCAGCAGAGGATCATTGTCCCCATGGCTGTGTCACTGCTGCACCTCCAACACAGTACAGATACTGACACTGACACTGGAGGGCCTGCCTGTCTCTCAAACTTCCCTTAGATCCAAACAGAGAGAAACCACGATGAAGGCCACTTATTCTCCCGAGAAAAGCCCGCCCCTGAGCACTGGACACGGGGGTCTGTCCATTACCTCTGGCCACTGACTGCCACTTTGGGTTATGGAGGAAGGACAGGGTCCTGAGAGACCCCAAAGACCTTACACAGCCCTGAAAACACAGGGCTCCTGCAGAAGTCTGTCCCATCACCAACAGGGAGACCACGTGGAGGCCTTGCAGCCTTACTGTGTGCTTCTCCACCAAATCCCGACAGCAGTGAGCTCCCTTAGTGCTGAGTCTGTGAGAAGGCAGAGAAAGCCCTGGCTCCCAGAGCCCTGAAGCCCTGTGGAGCTGACGCTCCCTCAGTGACTGTGTAAATGGAAGGAACTCAAGTGTGGGCCGTAGGCCACCACCTGGCCTGGGCCTGGGTGGACTCTGAGGGGACACGTGAAGTCCAATCACACCCTCCCATTCTCCTTCTCATAGGAAGGGAAACGGGCACCCATCTGCCTCATCTCTGTCCCGTGGGGATGATGGGGAATTTCAGGGGAGTTTTCACATGAATTTTACCAGCTCGGATCTCCCCGGGAGGACTGGGCCCACCACACTCCTGGTGCTGCCAGAGCCGTGAGCCCCTCCAGGGTCCCTCTGCTTCATCCCCAGGAGCTGAATGTTCCAGCAATGGATGGAATTAGATGGAACCAGCTCCCAGTGTGGCCTCAGACTGTCCCCAGATAGGAAAAACAGGACATCCCACAGAGCGGGTGGCAGGTGAGCTCCACACTAAAGGTCCTGAGTTTGAGTTTGTTCCCCTGTGAGACAGGCCCAGCCCTTCACTCCCAACCATACACTAGGTTTTAAATGATGCAAGATAGGAGGATTCTGGTCCCAAGAGCAGGAGAAGGGGATTGTCTGGGGTTTCCTGAGTCCAAATTTGCATACAATCTCCTGAGTGTGCACTGTTCTATTAGGACCATTCTCTAACTCACCAGCTAAGTGGTTGATTCTATGCTTTGCAATGAGCATTGCAGCCAATACCAGGTCTAGAATTCTTACCCGGTGACCAGAGGCCAGGACCTTTATAAGGCAGAAGGCTCAGTGCCCTCCTCAGACTCAGCTCCTGGTGAAGCTCCCCAGCCATCAGCCATGAGGGTCCTGTATCTCCTCTTCTCGTTCCTCTTCGTATCCTGATGCCTCTTCCAGGTGAGATGGGCCAGGGAGATAGGAGGGTTGGACGAATGGAAGAATGGGGTAGAGGCTGTCTGTGTCTGCCTCCTCTCTAACTTCCCCGAACCCTCCCTCTCTTTCTCGCTTCCTACCTCCTCTCTCTCTCTCTCACCTCTCTCTCCCTCCACTATGTCTCCTGCCTCTCTCCATCTCTCTCTTCTGCCTCTGTCTCTCTTCCTCCATCTCTCTCTCTCCTGCCCCTCGCTGTTTCTCTCCCTACCTCTCTCTGTCCAGCCTCTCTCTCCCCTCCCTCCTCTGTCTCTTTCTCTCCCTCCTGCCCCTTCCTCTCTCCCCTGTCTCTTGTCTATCTCCCCTCTCCTGTGTCTCTCTCCCTCCCCTCTATTTCCTGTCTCTCCCTCTCTCCCTCTCATCTCTCTATTTCCTGCCCCTCACTGTCTCTCTCTCTCTCACCCTATCTTTGTCTGTCTTCCTCTCTCCCTCTCCTGATCCTTGCTCTTTCCCTCTCTCTCTCCCTCCTCATTCTCTCTCCCTATATCTCTCTGTCCTGCCCCTCTCTCTCCCTCTCTCCGCTCCTGTCTTTCTGTTTCTCTCTCTCTTTTCCCCTTTCTCTCTTCCCTATCTCTCTGTCTCTTCCCTATCTCTCTCTCTCTCTCTCCTCCAGAGCTTGTCTCTCTCTTTCTTCTACACACACCTTTAGACTAAGTAGATCACATGCCTTGCTTAATTGAGCCAGGCATTGGTTCAATAGAGAAGGAGCTTGGGAACCCAATGGACACTCTCAATCTCTCTTTTAGGCTGATATGAAGGGGCCCAGTAGCTTTTGAAACTCATCTCCTCACTGCTTTCCACGCTATGACTGCTAAGACTATGGTTGAAACCCGTTAGGTGACTTTTTTAAAGATAAAAGTCAGAAAAGTTATTTTATCTAAAGAAGAAGTACAGAATGTCACTTTCTAAGGGTTTACATTTCAAGGGTAGATACTGCAACCTAGAGAACTCCAGAGAATCTTAAGGCCCAGCCTATCCTCTGGGAACTACTGCTCCAGGCACACTGCCCCTGGGTCTTTTCTGATCGGAGGCCCTAGAACGCTTCCCTGCCACGAGGCCACTGCAGGTTCACAGGACAGGGACAGCCCATTGAAAGCAACTTTTAAACCTGGATGCCAAACCTTCATTTTCTCCTTGATATTATGGAAATAAAATAGAAACCACGAAAGGATAAAAGAGGGAGAATGGAAGAGGAAGGATGGAGAGGGAAGAAGAAAATTTGAGACTGAAACCTAAAGTAACTGATGAGGTGGATATTATGTTGTCAAAGCTGCATTTTATCAATTTTGTTTACGGGTGCTGGGTTACCAGGGAATGGGGCTCTGAGAGGCACCAGAGACCTCGATATTTTCCAACAGGTAGCACAGGACCAGGACAAAAGAAAGGAAGGGAGGAAGGAAGGAAGGGAGGGAGGGAGGGAGGAAGGAAGGAAGGAAGGGAGGGAGGGAGGGAGGAAAAAAGAAGGGTAACATTGAAATCAGGAGTTAGATATAAGAAACAAGCCATTACCAACCTTATCACTACAGTTAATTGTGGTTTTCAACTGTAAGTTACTCCATGTTAGGTTCATATTTGACAATTCCAGCCCAGTGAGATGCATGTTTTTATTCCATCTCAGTTCAAATACTTAACAGACTAAATGATTTGGAAAGCAAAAGTTGCCGGCCTGTGTGCTAAAATGGAGGTGGGGTGGCTGTGAGGTTCTCTTCTCCTGGTGGAGCTTGAATTCACAAGAGATCGTTCACGAGGTCCTACCTCACCCCACCTGGATGCCCCCCGTCACGCAGGAGAGATTGGAGTCTTTCACACTCAGGTTCTACAAAAATAAGCATCCCCCAAACCACAGCAGTGCCAGTCTCCATGTCAGAAACTTAGATCCCAGTGACTGGCTCACGTCTCATTACCATGATGGAACAGCCCAGGCTTGGGAAAGAAGCCCACTGCCGATTTACTAGAGGCAAGACTGACACAGGGTTTGTGGCTTTGCAACACGGGTTTTGAATTCTAATCTGCTGTTTGCTTTTCCCTGTGTTTTCCTGTTAGGTGTTTTGGGTGATATAAATAACCCTGTCAGCTGCATAAGGAGCGGCGCCATATGTCATCCGGCGTTTTGCCCTAGAAAATTTAAACAAATCGGCACCTGTGGTCTCCCTGGAACAAAGTGCTGCAAGAAATGAGGAGGCTGAGAAGCTTCTGTGGCTGATGTGGATTCAGAAAGGGCTCCCTCAGCAGAGACGTGCGACATGTAAACCAAATTAAACTATTGTTCAAAAGACAGAATCTAGATGCTAGTAATTGCGGCAAGTTCGTGGTGTTGGTTTGGGCAGGCCACTCTCTGACATCCTGGGAATGTCCTTCTCTGCTCTGCAGACCAGTGCAGTGATTAGGGACACCACAGCGGCGCTTGGAGTGCTTTCAGGGCCACAGGCATCTGTCCCATTGTGTTCCCTGACCTTCCCCAGTTGCTTCCAGCATTTTCCTAGACTGAGTGCTTCCCCTCCTCCTGCATTCTCCCCTTGCATGCCCTCACCTATCCCTCACCTTCCCTAAAAAAGCAGAGCCCAACTCAAAGACCACTTCCCTCACGGAATCATGGCAGATCTGCCAAGGGAGGAGACGCCCAGTCCTGTGTTCTCCACAAGTGCTCCCCTCTCTTCTGGTTTATGTTTCTTACGCAATTATGCTTCCTACAGAGGTGCATGAGTTTTAACTCTCCATTTAGCTATGAAATCTCTACTAGTGTGGAATCTGTCTTATTCATTTATGTGCTGGTCATTCATAAACTATTTCATAAACTGGATGGCAAAATGGAGTTGTACAAGGGTTTTCCTTACACACAAACATAATGGGATCCAAGTAAATGCTGTTAAAAACAAGTCCTGTTTGAGGGCACCAGTAAATGAGAACTGATACAGCATGGGACACAAGGAGAGGGGGAGCAAACCTCAAGACGAAAGACAGTGTCGACTCTAAGGGGAAGTGTTAAGGTCACTCCCTGTCCCTGCTCTCTCTCTCCTTTGGAGGGCTTGGTCCTTAAATCATGAACTCTGTAGGTATATCCTACATATATAAGAAGCTTTCTATTTCTTCACATTAACTCTGCACTAAATGTGCGTATCATCTACCTCTGGGAAAATGAAACTCAGTTGTAAAATAATCCATTGTTTCTCCTAGTCTCAAGATTGAAAAAAGTAATCAGACCTTGTTAGAGTAAATGCATTTTTATCTGGATACAGATTTTATCTAGATCTGATGACAGAGCCAGGACTAGGGTGAAGCAAGGGAGCCACTGGCCTCAGGTATAAAATGTAAGCACCAAGATATTCCATTCTTAAGATAGATGATTTTAGAAAGCAATAATTTTAAGAATATTCATTAAAAAGTCACCATAATCAACAAAATATTCAAAATTTAAATCAAGACAGGGTTTAATCCAACTCAATTGGACTCACCTAACCTTGAGCCCAGGACAGTCAGACCCTGCCTCTATGTAATCATTTAATATCCATCATGTACACATTTTTATTTTGCATAAATTGGTTGATTTCCTAGTTCCTGGAAGAATGTATCATTTGATTGCATGAAAGAAGTGAAGCTTCACACAAAAAAATTAAGAAGTCACCATGACAGTGACATTCATTCCTACGTTCTAGGGGAAACAGCGTAACTCTCTTAGGAAGAAACTCTCCTTTCATTTAAGAAGACCTTCATGGCTTTCTTTCTTGAAAGACAGGACACCTGACTGCATCTGTAAGATACAGATAAAGTCCAGTAAGAGCTACATCATTCTACATTTTTAAAAATCAAATGCCTTTTTAGTTTTTCACTCAGAATGAGAGCTAAATGTTTCTTGGATCTCAGAGATGAACAAGGAAAGGAGTTCTGGGTTACAAGAGAAACAGGTAGAGGTTATTACCAAGAATGTACATTAGCTAGAATGTACTCTGACTTCTAATTTCATTTTTAACAGTTCTGTGCAGTAACTACCTGTCATTATCCTCATGCATTTTCAAAACTGTCTCAATCAGTGGCTTCATATTTGTAAAATCCTAGAAATGGGGGAAAGCCTCAGTCGTTCACAGTGCAAAGCTATAAAGAAAATGGGAAGCTGGTTGCGGGAGTGAAGCGGAGGTGGCCAGAGAATGTCACACAGAAGCCATAAGTAGGAATTTGCACAAGCTATTAGGAGCCTAAGCACCAAAGGGAGATCTGAGAAACATTCGACTGTCTACGCCAATGAGGAATGGGAGCTGCAGCTGTTTAATTTGGATGTTAAAAAATAGAATAATTCCAGAAGTTTAGAGAATCTGCTGAATCCATTCCAACCAAGTGAAGTTGTATGTCATAATCTAAATCTCTGGACCTGGGAATTCATGACATAACAGAATAAAACTGTTCCCATTTCATTGTGCCTGAAGAATCATAAGAAAAAATATTAAACACTGCATCTAATTCATTATTGAATTCACCTGGCTACGAAAGTGGCACCTGATCTTGTTTCAACTATATTGAAAGCAGATGAGGAAACTCTGCAAAGAGCAGGGTTTGTGACTAGACAGAGTTTACTTTGCACACATCCTCTTTGTGTTTTCCAGAAGTTTTTGGATATGCAGAATAATTTTATTAGTTTGAGCAGATTTTCAGCCATTAGCTCTTCAGTTCTTGCTGCTCTCTCTCTTTCTTCCTGGGAGATAGAACTGCATACCTAGATAGAGAGTTGGTGCAAAAGTAATTGTGGTTTTTGCCTTTAAAGCTAATGACAAAAGCCACAATTACTTTTGCAACAACCATATATTTACATATATGTACACACACACACAATGCGTATTGCATATATATTCAATACACACACACACACACACACACACACACACAAAGCACCCTTTCACTGTGTCTTCACATATATGTTTGTCTTCTTTGTATTTTCCGTTATTTTGTATCTCTGCACTTCAACCTGATAATTTTCCACTGACTTGTATTTTTTTTTTTTTTGAGAAGGAGTCTCATTCTGTCGTCATTAAACAGCCGCCATAGTGCAGTGTCGTGATCTCTGTGGTAGTGCAGTGGTGTGATCTGTACTCACTGCAACCTCCGCCTCCCAGATTCAAGCAGTTCTCCTGCCTCAGCCTTCTGAGTAGCTGGGATTACAGGCACCCTCCACCACAACCAGTTAATTTTTTGTGTGTTTTTTGTAGTGATAGAGTTTCACCATGTTGGCCAGCCTGGTCTTCAACTCCTGACCTCAAGTGATTCGCCAGCCTCGGCTTTCCAAAAGGTTGAGATTACAGGTGTGGACCACCGTACCTGGCCTACTGACTTGCATTCTTATTTTTGGATCCTCTACTCTGCTATGGTCAATGTGCTATTAATCCCATCTAATGTGATATTGACTTCACATATGGTATCAAGTGTTAGAATTCAATTGTTTAATATTTTTACATAAGACAGAAGAGTCTATACAATAACGAATATGGTCAGACATTTTATAGATGCCCTAGCCTTCTTGGGATATAGGCTTTTTCATGCTAACACCTGTATCTTAATAAATCCAAAATGGAGCAGCAGTTGTTTTTAAAAGAATACATTTCAGTGAAGGTCTTAATCAAAGAGAGAGAATTTTTAAAAACACTAAAGAAATATCAAAAAGATTTAATTGTAGGCTATTTGGGGGATGATAACCATCCAGAACCTTTTCCTAAGAGACCTGTGACAGAACTTTAAATGTACCTTTCTTTGTTTTGCTCTCACATATGAACAACTTAGAATAAAGATGTATTTGTTTTTATTAATCCTAAATGACTAGGGTGGACAGATTTAGCAAATATAGGACACCCAGTAAAATGTGAGTTTTAGATAAAACAACGACCAGATTATTATGGCATTATATGTCTCATACTATTTGGGAAATAAATACACTAAAAAGTTATGGTTCATCTGAAAGCCAAATTGAACTGGACCTTCTATATTCGTCTGATAACACTATGAATCACTGAAAAAAAAATTTCTGTAAAGATATTTTTCTTGATGAGACTATTACTCCACTGAGTTTTATTTCACTAGGTACAGTAGGCATAATAACGGCATCCCAAAGATGCCCATGTTCTAATCCCTAGAACCTGGAATTATGTTACACTTTATGGCAAGTAAGAATTAAGGCAGCAGATAAAATAGTTTGCTAACAAGCTTACTTTTAAACAGGGGAGATTAACTATCATGTGAATGAGACCAATGGGATCCAATTTCCTTAAATATGGAAAAGGAAAGCAAAACTGCCTGGGTGATGAGATGTGGAACGACTCGGCAGCCATTGCGGGATTTGAAGATGAAGGAAGGGGCTGCAAACCAAAGAACATGGGCAGCCTCTAAGATTCTAAAAGGCAAAGAAAAGAAAAGTCAGCTTCTTAGAGCCTCTGGAAAGGAACAAGGTCCTGTGGACACTGTGATTTTGCATGTTTCATCCCCAAAACTGCAAGATGATTTGTATTGGTTTAGGTCACTAAGCTTACGACAATTTGTTACTTCAGCAAAAGAAACTAATACAATTGTCCCTCAGTATCCATGGGGGGATTGGTTCCAGGACCCCCTGTATATATCCCAAATGCCTCAGATGCTTAAGTCCCTGATGTAAAGTAGACTAGTAATTTCACACAATCTTCACACCTCCTTGCATATACTTTAAATCATTCCTAGATTTCTTGTAACACTGAACACAATGTAAATGCTAAGTAAATAGGTGTGATGCTATTTCTTAGAAAAATAATGGCGAGAGAAAATGTGTGTGCAAGCTCAATTCAGAAACAGCGTTTTTGTAGAATATTTCCTGAATTAAAACTCACCAATAGGAAGGGCCAACTATACACAGGTTTCAAATTATAAACTGAGCACAAAATTAGTAACACAAAAGAGCAAAGGCTACATTTGTTTGATGGAGAACAAAGATGAAAAACTATCAACATTTTACTGAATCTTATGTACATTTTTGTCAAATTCTGAAGGCTTATATGAAAAGACGAGACTCTCAGGAAGAAAGAACAAAGACCGAAAAAGTTGAGCCTATTCCTCAGTTTCCATCCAAATGGACTCACTGATATGGGAACGGCCCTCCTAGAGTAGACAAGAAGGAACCCACTGGCTGGTGTAAGACAGCTGTGTGCAGATACTGGATTATAGGCAGTGCAACAAACAAATAAAGTGGGACTCTTACTGCCCCCAGTTCACCACAGGGGCAGGTTACAGGCCACGGCACAGGCAGGAAGATTCACATGGAGACCAGCATTCTGTGGAATTGAGGAGACTGAGGTCAAAGTTCACGTAGCACAAGACGCCCTGTGTTAGTCTGTGTGCACTGCTCTAAAGGAATACCTGCGGTGGGATAATACTTAAGGGAAAGAAGTTATTTTGACTCACTGTTCTGCATGCCCTGTGAGAAGCGTGATGCCTGCCTTTGCTCCTTGTTAGCCTTCAATCATAGTGGAAAGTGAAGTTGGAGCAGGAGTGTCACACAGTGAGAGCTGGGCAAGAGAGTCAAAGGAGGTCCCAAACTCTTTTAAACAACTGTATGTGGCATGAACTCACAGCAAGAACTCACTCGCTCTTGTGAGGAAAGCACTTACTTATTCATGAGGGATTCACTCCCACAACCCAAAAACTTCCCACCAGAATCCACTTCCAACACTGAGGATTAGATTTCAGCATGAGGTTTCGAGGAGACAAACATCTGAAAAATATTCTTCTCCCCAGACCCTCAAATCTCATGTCTTTCTCACCTTGCAAAATACAATCATCCCTCCCCAATCACTCGCAAAAGTCTTAACTCCTTCCAGCATTAACTTAATCAAAAGTGCAAAGTCTCATCCCCTGAGACTCAACTTCCTTCTACCTATGAACCTGTACTATCAAAAACAAGTTATTTAAAGTTACAATGATGGTACAGGCATTGGCTAGACACTTCCATTCCAAAAGGCAGAAATTGCCCAGTAAAAGGGATTACACGCCCTACACAAGTCAGAAACTCAGCAGGGCAGCTATTAAACGTCAAAGTTCCAAAATAATTCTTGACTCCACGTCCTATATTCTGGTGTGAGGGTGGGCTCTGAGGACCTTGGGCAGCTCTGCCCCTGTGGCTTTACAGAGTGCAGCCCACATGACTGCTGCCACAGGTCAGAATCTGATGCCTGTGGTTCTTCCATGCTGAGGGTACAAGCTGTAAACTGTGCTACTATTCTCAGGTTTGGAGGGCAGTGTTCCCCCTCCCTCAGCTCCACTAGGGAAATACCCCATTGGGAACACTGTGTGGGGAATCCCACTCCACATTTCCCCTTAGCACTGCCCTGGTAGAGTTTTTCTGTTGGTACTCTCCCTCCGCAGCAGTTTTCCACCTGGACAACCAGGCTTTGCCACACATCCTCTGAAATCCAGAAAGCATGGCTGGGAGGTCTCAGGAATCTCACAATCATGATGGAAGGTGAAGAGGAAGCACACAAGTCTTCCATGGTGTCGGGAGGGAGGGAGAAACTGCCATTTAGAAAATCATCACATCTCTTAAGAATTCACTTGCTATCAGGAGAATAGCATTGCAGAAACCACCCCCATGATCCAATCACCTCCCACCGGGTCCTGCACCCTCACTGGGGATTATGGGATTACAATTTCAAATGAGCTGTGAGTGGGGACACAGAGCCAAACCTTATCAATAATCAAAGTGTTTTCAATAAAAAATCATGAGAAAATCTTAAAAGCATGCTGACAGAAGACACTGCTTACAAAAGTACAAAACATAAAGTGACATATTTAAGTACCTAAAGAAAAATATGTCAACATAGGACCCTTACAAGCAAAAATACATTTCTAGATTAATGCTAAACACATATTCCAACAATAAGTAAAGGCACTTTCTAATAATAACAATAAAAACTAAGAAAATTCCTCATTGACAAACCTGTAGCATAAAACAAGACCTAAGTACTGAACCACTTTGCCACAAATAACAGCCTCTGGTTTTGGGAAGGACCCCATGTCTGTGCTGGTGGTCCTCCTTCCTGAAGCAAGATAATAACCCTACCTTTAAGACAAAAGTGCTCCTCCCTTGATCTTTATCAAACACACTTAATCACCAGGATGCACATGGCTGTGAAGGAGTCCCATTGGGCTGTGCCAGGAAAGAGCAGTCGCTGCACCCATAGGGAGTTTCATGGGAAGAGTCAGCCCAGCTGTCCTTGAGCAACAGGCCCATGTTACCTCAGCCTTGGTGGCTTCTTCCCCAGGGACACAGAGGTGCTGCACTTCTCAGTGACTTTCCTATTTCAGAGCAATGTCCCTCCTTCTCTAACAAGGCCTCACAAATGGACTGACATCTAGAGAGGACAAAAAGTATAAACCACCATGCTATCGGTGGTTCCTGGGGATTGGAACAGGAGTGTCGGAGAAATTCACACTCTGCTATGGGCGAGTTTTTAAATGCGAGTGTATTACTTTTATAACAATGTTAAGCATAGGAGTCATTAAGAACGTATCAATCAGGGAGTGACGCCGCACTTGAAAAAGTTGGGAACCCATCTCTTAACTCAAACTCTAAGCCCCAATAAAGCCCCTTGCCAAGTACCACAGCATGTCCTTAAGGATAGTTACTCAACAAAGAATAGACATGACAACCTAATTCAATGTGCAAATCTCGATTGAACGTGTACCCAGAAAAATCAGCAGCCATGAAGCTATTCTTGCAACAATTTCAATGTCTGTGTGTACACTTCTGTTTTGCAGTAATTTGCTGACAGTTTGCTTCCTGAGAGTATGGTTCCTGTCCCCATGTTCAGGCCAGGGAATTATTCTTGTTAATGTGCGTAAATGGTATTGTGACTGATGTGGCAATTTTTTCCTTATTTATAAGAGATCCATAATGAGATAATTAGGGTAAACTGTCATGATTTTTGCCTTTTACTTTCAAAAGGTGAAGATATATGAAGTGTATTTTAAAAATTACTAATTTAGACAAAGCACATAAATGCTTTTTTTCCACATTCAGGTTTTCTGTTTAGCTTCCTTGGTCAGAATAGTTTTAACATCAGGAATGAATCTTCCCCTTAATTCCAGCCTGCTCAGCACAGAGGAAAACCAGGTCGTGACAAAGGGAGTGACTCCCTGGTGACTGAGCTGCAGCCCTGGATGCAAATTCCTTCAGGAGTTGTGACAGCCCTTGACCCAGCCCTCTCTTTGCATACCCCACGAGAAACTTCCTTTCATAATAAGAAAGACATTGAAGATCCTGTTCATACAATCCATTGCAGCTGTCTTTAAAAACGCCTCTGGCCTGCCTCAAACCGCGAGTTCTTAAAGTGTGACATTTTAAATGTAGACCATGGCTCCAGGCTCATTATCCTCATGGCTGTGTCACTGCTGCACCTCTGAGACAGCACAGATACAGACACTGGGGCCTGTTTGTCTCTCAAACTTCCCTTAGACCCAAAGAAGGAGGAACCAGGATGAAGGCCACTTATTCTCCCGAGAAAGCCCGCCCCTGAGCACCTGGCATCAGAGGCTGTGTCCATTGCCTGTAGCCACCGATTGCCACTCTGGCTTATGGAGGAAGGACAGGGTCCTGAGAGGCCCCAGAGACCTTCCACAGCCCTGAAAACATGGGGCTTTAGCAGAAGTCTGTCCCATCACCCACGAGGAGACCACGTGGAGGCCTTGCAGCCCCACTGTGTGCTTCTCCACCAAATCCTGACAGCAGTGAGCTCCCTTAGCGCTGAGTCTGTGGAAGGCAGAGAAAGCCCTGGCTCCCAAAGCCCTGAAGCCCTGTGGAGCTGACGCTCCCTGAGTGACTGTGTGAACTGAAGGAACTCAAGTGTGGGCTGTAGGCCACCTCCTGGCCTGGGCCTGGGTGGACTCTGAGGGGGACACATGAAGTCCAATCACACCCTCCCATTCTCCTTCTCAGAGGCGGGGGAAACGGGCACCCATCTGCCTCATCTCTGTCCCGTGAGGATGATGGGGAATTTCAGGGGAGTTTTCACATGAATTTCACCAGCTCAGATCTCTTGGGAGGACTGGGCCCACCATGTTCCTGGTGCTGCCAGAGCCGTGAGCCCCTCCAGGGTCCCTCTGCTTCATCCCCCGGGAGCTGAATGTTCCAGCAATGGATGGAATTAGATGGAACCAGCTCCCATTGTGGCCTCAGACTGTCCCCAGATATTCAGGAAAAATAGGACATCCCACAGAGCAGGCAGATGAGCCCCCGTTCACAGGTCCTGAGTCTGTTCTCTATAATAAAGCCCTAGCCCCTCACTCCATTCACACCCCAGGTCCCAAATGACACAAAACAGAACAAAGCTCTGGTCCTATGAGCAGAATAAGCTGATTTTCTAGGGTTTCTTGTGTCCGAATTTGCATAAGAGCCCCTGGGTATACTTTGCTCTCAGAGGGCCATTTCTCTGATACAGCCGGTAAGGAGTTCAGTTTGAATCACTGCAATTACTAACATGGAAGTCATTACCTGTTGTGAATTCTGCCCAGTGACCAGGGGCCAAGACCTGTTTAGGTGGAAGGCTCAGTGTCCTTCGCAGACTCAGCTCGTGGTGAAGCTCCCCGGCCGTCAGCCACGAGGATCCCGTATCTCCTTCTCTTGTTCCTCTTGGTATGTCTGACGCCTCTTCCAGGTGAAATGGGTCAGGGAAATGGGAGACTTGGATAAGTGGAAGAATGTGGTAGAGGTTCTCTCTTGCCTCTCTCTCACGTCTTTCTCATCCAACTACTAATTAGGCCCACCCCTCCTTAGCTTCCAAGAGCAGAGGAGATTGAGCATGTTCAGGTGGTAGGGCCGTATCTCTCCCTTGTCTCTCTTTCTTCTTTCTCTGCCTCTTATTTCTCTCAGTCTCAGCGCACCCTCTCTCTCTCCCTGTCTCCCCCACAGCTTGACTCCCTTTCTCACACTCTTTCTTCTATGCTCACTTCTAGACTGAGTAGATTGCATGCCTTGCTTTATTGAGCCAAACTCCATTTCCTTCCATGTGAAAGGAGTTTAAGAGCCTCATGGCAGCCTCACCCCCTCCTCTAAGCCCGAGGGGCCTAGTAGCTTGTAAATTTCATCTCCTCCCTGATCTTCGCTCTATGACTACTAAGACTATGGTTGAAACCTGTCAGGTGACTTTTATTTTTCAATAAAAGCAAGAAATTTTGATTTTATCCAAAGAACAGAATGTCATTTTTCTAAATTTTTGTATTTAAAGTGTAGATTTGAGTGACCTAGAGAATTTGGAGGAATGATAAGGTGCAGCCTGTACTTAGGGGACTTGTGTTTGGGACACTGGTCCTTAGTCTTTTCCGATCGAAGGCCCTGTAGAACACTGCTCCTCTGCAGGCTGCTCTAAGTTCACAGCACAAAAAAGCTTATTGAAAGCCACTTTTAAAATTGAATGCCCAATTTCATTTTCTCCTTGATATTATAAGAATAAAATAAAAGGGTGAAGAAAGAAAAGGAGAGTGGAAGGGAGAAATGGGAGAGAGAAAGATAATTTGAGTCTAAGAACTGAGATACCTAATCAGATAGAAATTATGTTGAAAAAGCCTCATTTTTTTTCAATTTTCTTTATGGGTTCTGGGTTACAGAGGAGCAGAAGGGTGTTTGGAGGCATCAGACACTTGGTGATTTTCCACCACTTAGGAGAGTAGGAAAGAAGAGAAAGGGAGGAGGAAGGAAGGGAGGAAGGGAAGGAAGGAGGAAAAATGAAAGGGTGAGATTGAGAACAGGATTTACGAATTGGAAAGAATTCATTACAAAGATTTACTTCTGCTGTTAATTATTGTTTTAAATTGTAAGTTACTTTCTTTCTTTTTTCTATTTTTTCTTGAGATAGAGTCTCGCTCTGTCTCCCAGGCTGGAGTGCAATGGCGCGATCTCGGCTCACTGCAACCTCTGCCTCCCGGGTTCAAGTGAGTCTCCTGCCTCAGCCTCCCACATAGCTGGGGTTACAGGTGCTTGCCACCATGCCCCACTAATTTTTATATTTTTAGTAGAGACAAGGTTTCATCAGGCTGGCCAGGCTGGTCTCGAACTCCTGACCTCAGGTGATCCACCAGCCTTGGCCTCCCAAAGTGCTGGGATTACAGGCATGAGCCACTGCGCCCGCCCCTAAGCTACTTTCATATTAAAATCACATTAAGCAATGTCTACCCTTTGAGCCACATCTTTTTCTTCCAGTTCAAATACTTAATGGACTTCATGATTTGGGAAGCAGAGGTTACTGGCCAGTGTGTGTAAAATGGAGGTAGAGTAGCTTTAAGTTATTTTTAGTGGTGGAACTGAATTCTCAAGGAGTCTTTGTTGAGCTCCTACCTGACCCCATCTGGGGGCCCCAGTCACTGAGCAGAGATCAGTCTTTCACATTCCGGTTACAGGACTAAGCATCCCCAAAGCGCAGGAGGACCAGCTTCCTTGTAAGAAACTTAGGTTCACACAACCATTTACTTAGGTCTCATGATCACGATGGAAAGCCCCAGCCTTGGAAAAGAAACTTGCCACAGATCTATTCAAGATGATACTGACACAGGCTTTGTGTCTTTCTGACCTGGAGACTTGAATTCTAACGCCCTATCACTCCTACTGTTCTTTGGGTTGCTTACTGTTTATCATTTATCTTTTTTTTCCCCCTTTCTTTAGGTTTTTCTAAAGATATAAGAAATCCTGCTAGCTGCCACAGGAATAAAGGGGTGTGTGTTCTGAATATTTGCTCTAGAAGCTTGAAACAGATTGGCACCTATGGCCGTAATAGAATAAAATGCTGCAAAAAGTAATGTGGATTCAGAAAGGGCTCATTCAGCAGAGACATGCAACGTGTAAACCAGATCAAGCTACGCTGTTCCAAGACGCAGAATCTTGATGCTAGCCATCATAATGGTGATTGTGTGGTATTGGTGTCAGACAAGCCCATCTCTGACATCCTTGGAATGTCCTTCCCAGCTCTCCAGACCAGGGGTCAGGGATGGCACAGGAGGGGTTTTGTGGGTTGCTCCCCCTGTAACCCCAAACCAACAGGAGTGGTGGGACGTTCGAATTCAAAACGCCATGTCAGAAAGTCACAAAGTCTGTGTCAGTATCATCTTGAATAAATCCATGCTGAGTTTCTCTTCCAAGCCTGAGCCTTTATCATGATCATGAGATGTGAGTGAATGATTATGAAATGGGAGTTTCTGACAAGGAGACTGGTACTGCTGCAGTTTGGGGGAGGTTTAGTTCCCAGAACCTGGAATGCTTTTCAGGTTTATTGACATCTATTCCTTTTAGGGCCCTTGACCTTCCCAAGTTATTCCCATTGTTTTCCTATAAACTGTGCTTCGTTCCTCCTACTTCCTGTCCTTGCATGCCCTCACCTACCCCACAATGTCCCTAAAGACCGTGCCTTATTATTTTCTCAACTCAAAGACATCTTTCCTCATGGAATCAGGGTGGATCCACCAAGCGGGGAATGCCCTGCCCTCCTGTGCTTCCCAAATGCTCCCTTCCTTCTGGTTTAGGCTGCTTATGCAATTGTGCCTCCTGCTCTGGGGATAAAGTTTTACCTCTCCATTAGACTGTGAGCTCTCTACAGGCAGGAGAGAGAGAGAGAGAAGCACCATTTTTAAACCATCAGATCTCAGGCGAATTCACTCACTATCATGAGAACAGCATAGGAAAAACTGCCTCCATGATCCAATCACCTCCCACCAGCTCCCTCCCTTGACACATGGGGATTACAATTGGAGATGAGATTTGGGTGGGGACACCGAGACAAACCATAGTAGGACTCCAGCAATTCTTTCTCTCACCTGCTCTACCTCTTATTCCCTCTACTGAATCTATATCAACTAAAAGAAAAACACTTATTGGACACACAAGAGCTGTTATCTCTTGTCTTTGCCCAGCTTTTCAGGAAAACCCTACAAAAGGGGTGCCTACATAGTCCCCACATCCTACCACCCATCTTTCCCTCACTGCCACTTAAGCCTAACTTCTGTCAAGAGGGTCACAATGCCTCCTGCATGACCTCACTCAGCCCTGCCTCTGTCCATTAATCTGACCCCTAATGATGTGGTCACAGGCAGCTGCTCTCAGGTGTCCTTGCTCAAAGGGACACGCAGCACACAGCCTGTGGAGGGTGGAGAAACCAACTGCAAGGTGGGTTTCCAGTAGGGTCATCTGGGGTTAAAGAAGGGGTGAGAGGCAATAAAGAGCCTTGCTTTCAGGGTGCAAGTGTGGGAGACAGAAATGTGGACAACAGCTTTCAGCCTCCACTTTACTTTCTGGAGATATTATTATTATTATCAGTGTTATCATCACCATTATTATTTGCTGTGGTTTGAATGTTTGTGTCTCTGCCCCAAAATTCATGCTGAAATCCAGTCCCCAATGCAATAGTATTAAGAAGTGGAACCTAGGTCTTGAGGGCAGAGCCCTCACAAATAGTTAGGACCCTCATAAAAGAGGTCCTAGAGAGCTCCCCTTTCCTTTTCTACCTTGTGAGGGTCCAGTTAGAAGCCACCCTCGATAAAGAATGGGTTCTCACCAGACACCAAATCTGCCAGGGCCTTGATCTGGGACTTCCCAGCCTCTGTGAGCAACGTGTTTTGATTGTTTATAAATGACTCATTCTAAGGTATTTTGTTACAGCATCTCAGATGGACCAAGGCATTTTCATCATCATCATCACTATCACAAAAGTGCTATTGCTGAGGCCAAGCGAGCAAAACCCTCACAGCTTCTATGCTAAATTTACTTTTAAAAAATATTTTTCCAGAAACATTTTCCTATTTCAGGTCAAGATCACTAAACTAGATCTCCATGTAGTAAGAGATTCAAATACTGATTGAAAGTTTCAAAGTTGAGACATTTAATCTCTAAGTTGCCCCTGGACCAAAAGAAAATGTCAGAAACATACTTAGTTCATTTACTGAGAGAGTCATGGAGTTGTCTAAGGACAGAGGTAAATGAGGAGCAAGAATGAAGACTCGATCGATGGCAGGCTGAGGAGGGGCCTGGAGGAGGCCACATGTGTGCAGATGCACTGAGGATAGGCAGATCAGTGCATCCTCACCAGACCGTCTCCCAACCCAGGAGGTAAAACATGGGCCAAAATATTAAAGAAGTCATTCACTGATGCCCTAAGCTTGTTCCAAAAATAATTTGACATTATCCTCATGTGATGAGGATTTTCTAAGAGATGATGGATGAATGTGAACTCGCCCCCAAGAATGAGTAACCAGCAAAACCCTCCCTCTCAGCATCTCCTCCTGGATGAATGCTTACCTGTGACAATGCTGTCTCTTTTAGGATGTGATTGTGGATGGTATGTAGTTAGAAGTACAAGTGTGTTCAACCTGAGTATAAAATCAGAAATGCATACTAATGGAGTTGCTGACATGACTTCCCAGTGGAAGGAGGTAGTACTCTTTCTCAAGTCTTTTCCCACCATAATCTTTGGGCTGAGAGAGAAAACTGGGATAAGCCAGTACCATCAATGATCGCTGTGTCCTGGGAGACCTCTGCGATTGGTCAGTGTGTTGTTGACCATTTCCAGGGTGGTGATGGGGAGGACAATGGAGACAGACGGTGATCAACTCCAACGCTCTAACTAAACCTGCCGCAGAGAAATTTGTGCTTGTTAACAAAGGAGTTTCCTTAAGGACAGGGTAGCAACACACCCAGATTGTCTGGGGCAGTCCCAGTTTCTGATAGTTGTTCCAACTATCAGTAATAGGCTCCTAAAAAGTTTTTCTGTTTGTATAAGTTATTTGGTGAGCTTGCGTAGGAAGCATTGGCCATTCCCACTTGACCCACCATGACCCACCTGATGCACACTTTCCCCCTGTGTTAGGAAAGTGCAGTTCGCACAGTCTTTTATGCAAGACCCTGCTCTTTCTCTAAACCTCAAGCGCTTTTTCTGTCAAACAGACATAACTAGTTTATCTCACTAGAAATGTGTTCTTTTATTCAAAAAAATGTTATCTTTCTTTTTTAGCAAGAAAGACTGTAGAATAAGTAAAGGTTTTGATTGTTGGTAGAGTTCAAATCCCAGCTCAATCACTAGTTGTAGATAATTTGTTAGAGAAAATGTCTATCTCATATAAAAGTTACATCAACTAAGATACTGCTTTCAAGATTCATGGTACGTGACAGATGTCTGAGAGCGTTCATTCTTACTGGAGTGACAGTTAGAGGAGTTTCAATATAATTTTATTAAATTATGTAAACTTAAGTTATGGTAACATTAAATAAGTGAAATTCAGTGCGGAATTATGTGTGTGTTCCTACAATTTAGCTCCCATTTATAAGGGAGAACGTGTAATATTTGGTTTTCTATTCCTCTGTTAGTTTCCTAACTGAATTTAAACTCATTCCCAGACCACTTGTCCTCGTCAAGTGACATACACTGAAGAAAGAGCCTCCTTCAGGCTGTGAGGTCTTCCTATAATCCTGACCGATCATTTCCCATCATGAGACTGCTGTACCTTCTCCTTTTCTTGGATGTCTGATACAAACAGCCTCAGGTAAGCTACGAGCCCACGTGGAGGATGACAAGGTAGATGCCCTTGGAGCTGACACAGGCCAAATTGATTCATAAGCCAAGGATGCACTGAAATAGGGGGATAACTGAACAGCCCGCAGGGCTCAGCAAACACACAGCATGTATAAGAAACGCCATTTTACAAATCAGGAGAGAGAAGCTTAAAGAAATTTAAAAAATTTTTCCCAAGATTACCTTTATCTAGTTGTTGCAAAAGATACCAGATGTAATTGTGATAGATAACATTAATAGTAGGCATCATAGCCTACAAACCATTTCCATGAAATTCAAAACAATGGCAACGACAACACTAATACTAATGGCAAATAATGCCGACCACTTTCTCTTTACCAGACATCCAAACAAATATGTGTTGTGTTTTAACATATTATCTTCCATGTACTCCTCATAAGAGTATTTATGGGGCAGGTATTTTTAACCCTGTCTTACATATGACACTAGGAAATGGCATCACTTGTCCAAAGTCACAAGGATTGTATATGGTGAAGCCTAGATTCAAGCTCAACTTGGTTTGGTTCCAAAGATTATGCTGTTACTAAATACCCAACGATATCTGAAAATAAAAATGAACCGTTTTCAGTATGGGTATGTCCCATGCAACACTTGGGACAAGCTTATACTACAAGAAGATACGTTGTTTATCTGATATTCAAATTTAACTAGAAGTTTCACATTTTCCTGGCAACCTCCTGCGTATGTCACATGGACCAGGTTACGCTGTGGTAAAAACAACATTCAAATCTTGGCATCCTAAAAACAGCAAAGGTTTAATTCCCACTTCTGGTACAAATGCTTTGTGTCCACAGGGCTGCTCTGCTCCCTGTAGCTGTTCCACCTCACTGGTGGGGGTGGCCACCACCTTCACTACTGCTGGCGACTGCAAAGGAAAGAGCTCCGAGGTTCTCACACTCGCAGGTAAGGGCCTCAGCCCTGCAAGGACACATCACTTCTGCTCAAAATTTATTATCCAAGCAAGTTTCATGGGCCCTTTCTAACAAACAGTAGGGAGGCAATCCTACTTCATGGCAAGAAAATAGAGAGCCAGATCTATTTGGTGAACAGCTTAACACCCTAATTGTGACAGATGATAGATAGATAGATAGATAGATAGATAGATGATACATAGATGATTGATGATAGATCAGATAGATAGATGATAGAATATAGATGTTAGAGAATAGATTAGATAGATGATAGAATAGCTATAGATATCGATGTGGATACAGTTAGGAACATATATCTGTATCTCTATATGTATCCTTCTCTTCTTATGAGAGATTAGGAGCGTCTGTGACTCACTAAGGAAAACCTGGTTGCCCATAACTATAGTTGTGGTGGAGTGGGAATTTAGAAACCAAGTTTCCTAATCTTAGTTGAGTATGCTTTCCATCACAATGCCATGCCTTTAAAAGACATAAACTCTAATGGAAATCTTTCACACTGTTTTCTTATGGTTGTTGGTCATTCTCTCTGGCTCTTTAGACTTGCTCTCTGTATGACTAAGGTCAACCTCATTGATATAGTGCCATTTGCTTTCCAGGCTAGCTCCCTGAGCATAGGAAGGCAGTGCCCACTCCATGCCTCATCTTTGATGTTAAAAGGATCACAATTTATGAAAAAACTCACACTTCACAGAATATGGGAGGCATCACCATATTCAGGAATCAGAATACTCAGGACCCCACTTTAGTTATCTATTCATTCAATACTTATTGACTAATTTGCACTCAGTACTTGTAAAGTTTTGCCCTGTCTAGAAGAAGGAAGGCACTTGAGAACGCTTTTATGGCGAGCATGTGGAGGGAAGTGAATTTTATAGTTCCAGCTTTGCGGCACAGTCAGAAACTACTACAGCAGTCAGTGAGCTTTTTCTGTAAAGTACTAGGTAATGAATACTTTGGGCCTTGTGGACCATGTGATCTCTGTCATAACAACTCATCTCTGCCTGCGTCGGATGAAGCAGCCGTAGATATTGTGTAAATAAATGAGCGTGGCTGTTGTCCCCTAAAACTTTATTTATGGACACTGAAATTTGAGTTTCATGTAATTTTCATGTATCACCAAATTTCATTTTGAATTTTTAAAAATGAAGATGTAAGAACTGTCCTAGGTTCACACATCATATCAAAAGAAGCAGAGTTAGTTTTGCCCTGTGACCTATAGTGTGCTAAACAAGGTGAATGCTAGTAACTTTTTTAAAACAGGATTTTACTTTTTTGTTTCTTTTCCTCTCCTTCCCTTAGAGGATATGAGAGAAAGGATATATTCCTTGAATGTGAACACATGTCTGCAGGCACCAAAAAACTCACGGATGCTCTATCCCGCCTGCACTATGCAAAAGCCTGTACAAACACTGCTGCAGGCTGTAGCCGCAACAGCCAGAGGGGCCTCAGGGTAGCCCAGGAGAACCACAGCCCCTGACTTCTGCTGAATAAAGCCATCACCACCCATGGGACCCTGTTGCTGAGAATATGCTTAGCTTATAGACCATTGGACCAGAGGTGGAAGAACTTAGAATCTGGGTTTGGTCACACCACTAACTCCCTGATTAATTTTGAATAAGGCCTTTCTTTTCCTAGGTTTCAGTTTCTGCACCTCTAACCACTGAAATGGGTATTTTCTAAGACACCTGTATGCTGTTTATATGTCTGTGAATCTATGGATTTTTGGATGAAGGCTGTGTGTGTGTGTGCATGCGTGTGTGTGTGTGTTGGCTATAAGTTAAAAAGTCACAGAGGTTTTATTTTTGTTTTCGTTTTCAAGACAGGGTCTTACTGTGTCTCCCAGGCTGGAGTTCAGTGGTGCAATCGTGGCTCACTGCAACCTCGAACTCCTGGGCTTAAGTGATCCTCCCACCTCAACCTCCCTAAGAGCTGGGACAACAGGCATGAGCCACCATGCCTGGCTAATTTTTAAAACATTTTTTGTAGAGACAGGATCTTGCTATGTTGCCAGACTGACCTCAAGCAATTCACCCATCCAAAGTGCTGGGATTGCATGAGTCAGCTACCACATTCAGCTCTCACAGAGATTTTATTCTCACTTCTTTGTATCCTTCCCCCTTAGCGACTCTTGGGTATCCAGCAATGGATCCCAGTTCATTATTAAACAGCTAGGAAAATAAGTTGGGCTTCTACAGAAATATTTAACTTGGCACTTAGGCATTAACACATAGAATCAGAGCTCCGACATTGCCGAAATCAACTCATTGATTTATAGAGGATCGAGATTTAGAGACACAGTGATTATTTTCGTCTCTCCAAAGGCACCTTTCCAAATATCAATATTTCTTTAAAATTATTTTCTTAGAACCCAAGGAATTGTTTTCAGCATAGATAAGATCAAATTTTACAGTGGAAGCCTGCTGATTACACTGGAAACATCTCCCATTTTGAAACAGTCCAGAAAAAAATTTCTTAATCATCTTTTCTTTTATCAGCTTTCTTTATTCAACTAAACAGAACTGTCATACACCACTGATAGGAATGCAAAATAGTATGGCTACTCTGGAAGACAGTTTGGTAGTTCCTTGTAAAGTGAAATATACACTTAACTAATGACCCAATAATCCCCCCACATGGATATTTATCATAGAAAAATGAAATGTATGTTCAAACTAAAAACATGTATGCAAATGTTTATAGCAGTTCTATCAATAATTGCCCCAAACTGTAAGAAACACAGCTGCCTTTTGACCAGTGAACTGATCATGGTATGTCACGTAATGAAAGACCACACAGCAACAATAAAGATTGATGCATACAGTAACATGGATGAATCTTAAAGGCCTGTTGAATTAAGAAAGCCAGACATAAAGGCTACAGATTGCATGACTCCATTTATATGACACTGAAGGCAAAACTGTAGGCTCAGAAACCAGATCAGTGACAGTTGGGGTTTCAGAGTCACAGGAGGGGTTTGTCTATAAAGGGTAATATGGTTTGGCTGTGTCCCCACCCATATCTCATCTTGAATTCCCACATGTTATGGGAGGGACCCAGTAGGAGGTAATTGAATTATGGGGGCAGATCTTTCCCATGTTGTTCACCTGACAGTGAATAAGTCTCATGAGATCTGATGGCTTTAAAAAGGCGAGTTTCCCTGCAAAAGCTCTCTTCTCTTTTCTGTTGCCATGTAAGACATGACTTTCACCTTCCAGCATGAGTGTGAGGCCTCTCCAGCCACATGGAACCATAAGCCAAATAAACCTCTTTCTTTTGTAAATTGCCCAGTCTTGGGTATGTTTTTATCAGTAGTGTGAAAATGGACTAACACAAAGAAAGTAGGGGTGAAGGTCATATAGAAGAAGTGTGGCAGTGAACACAGGGCTCTGCATTTGCAAATCCCTCAGAACTCAACACCACAAACTTTGACTTTTACTATGTATAAAGTAACCTGATGGGAAGAAAAATGGAATGCAGATTATGACAAATCTAACCATATTAAAAATTTTGCATGTAAAATAATGTATTACATATATTACTCATTTTTCATGTTTATTTTCTATCTCCCTATTATTATATAAACACCACGAAGGTAGGAATTTTTATACTGCTTTGTTCACTGCTAGGTAAATGTTTGTTGACAAAAATGAACGAATGAAAGTTAACATAATTAGTAATTTTCTCTGAGTAGTCAAGCAATCTAGGGAGGCAAATCAGAATTCTACCTCACTCTACTAATTGATCGTGAACCCTATCACAAATTTGACAATACACACGTGTAACATTTATATCTGGTGTTCGCAGCCTCTCCTCTTCTTCATCCATGACAAAGTGTTACCACTACGTTTTTCCCACAAGGGTTCTTTCCTTTCCCTTCCCAGTAGTTTGTTCTTTCCTTTCCCTTCCCAGTAGTTTGTTCTACTACTACTGGACCAATCCTGTATGCTTGTTTCAAGAAGAAAAAGGAAGGAAGAAAAGGAAACAGAAACAGAGGGCTAGAGCTGAGATTGAAAAAAAGTTGGAGAAAGATGATGGTGAATCTGTGAATATTGAGAAAAATATATGGGAGAACAAAGGAGGTTTTCACTTCATGGTGAAGAAATACAAGTAAGAGACTGAGTTATTTCTAAATTACTAGCTGATTTCCAAGCTCTTCTGGTAATAGTAGACTATGTTCCTGATGGACAGATAAATCGTTCTGACAGAGCATGCTGTGAACCAAGTTCATAGTCACCAAAAATACTCAAAATCTAGTAATAATCCCTGTAAACAGACTGTATAGGAAGCCAGTGCCAATAAAAACACAATTGGAGAAGTTAATATTTGTATCTTTATTTGGATATCTTTACTCATCATTCATCTGCAAACCTGTGCTGAACTTGCTGTAGTTACTCACTGACTGGGACCTGGTCATGGTTCTGTTTGTTACTCAGTACAATGCAAGCCAAACTCTTCTTTTCCATGTGATTGTTTAGGTTTTGGCAGCATGTTTCATGTTCGTGTGTCTCATCTTTCTCCCTGTCGTTTGCCTCCCTGGGCCCTTTGCAGTATTTGCAGTCTCCATCCTCCCACCCCCAAACTTGCATTGTAAATTACACAAAGCGATGGTCATCTCTAAGCTAACTTGCTCACCAGAGCAGGACATAGATGCTCATAGTGGAGGGAAGACTTGCTCAGGACACTACAGCTGATGCCGAGACCTGGACAAGAAAAGTGACCAAGGAAGACACAAAATAATCATGCTTATCCCAGGACTCCAGCCTTACAGCATAAGCCTCTGACGTGCAACTGGAATTCCTACCTCTCAACAGGCTTCTGCCTGCATCTCCATGTGGGACTGACTACTTTGGGTAGTCTCTCTGGACAGGTGTGCCTCCCTCCTACCCATCCCAACACCACAATGCTCCCAGGACTGTACACTCTCAGTAGGTTCCTCCTACTCAGCCCAATACCCACTGCAGGGGGTCCTGAGACCAGCCCTATCCTCACATCTCCTCTCTCAACTGCAGTAAATTCTTTCATATCCAGTCTCCCTTCCATGCACGTAAAGTGTTGCAAATCACTGAAGGAAAGGTCTTAGACTGCGTGATCTTGGGCAAGTTATTTAACCTAAAAAATGCCTACCCCATCATGGGAAACATATCTTCCTTTAAACAATCCTAATGATTGTAATCAATTATCTGGACTTGAGTGAGGTTTGCTCTCATTCGAACTAGAGGAGCCATGCTTCAGATCCCGCGCCTGCGTTCCTTGTCAGGCTCCTCCATCAGCTTCTCCTTATTTTACAGCAAACGGTGAAAGCTCTGCAGGGTCCTCTGAAAGGCTCACAATTTGGTGTTCCTTGCTTCAGGCAGACTCCACCTCTAAGGTAGCAGGGTCTTTCAAAATTAAGTGCCCTAGTGATGCCTGAAAAATGGAAAGATGTTTGTATGAAGCCAAAAGTCTGAGGAGGAAAGTAGGAGAGCTCACCATGCGGATGGAATCGCCACCTTTCCCAGCTAAACACCAATAGCAAGGGCTTTGATTCCAAGGCCTCAGCCTCTCCTCCCTTCACCCTCTCAATTTGCCGTAAGATCCCATTGTTGTTGATATAACTACTGACCAAATCATCTTTCCACCCTCAGGAATAAACATGAGTTGGTTCATGTGTCAGTGATGCAGTACGATCGATACCTTTCCCTCAATGGTGGTGTTATGTCATCTGCTTGGTTAGTTGCATATTGTACCTTCAGATATGCAG